>PVKV010016505.1:16031-50698 GCA_004027835.1 Alouatta palliata
TCCCCTTGTCTTCCCTTCCCTATTTTCTTTCTTTTTCAGGGTCTTGCTCTGTCACCCAGGCAGGAGTGCAGTGCCAAGACCATGGCTCACTACAGCCTCAACCTCCTGGGCTCCATTTATCCTCCTGCCTCAGGCTCCTGAGTAGCTGGGACTACAGATGTGCACCACCACACCTGATTAATTTTCATACCTTTTGTAGAGATACAGTCTCACTATGTTGCCCATTCTGGTCTCAAACATATGGGCTTAAGCAATCCTCCTGCGTTAGCCTCCCAAATGCTGGGATAACAGGCACGAACCATCTACTCTTCTCAGTCAGTGATGGACAGTAAGAAGAGCAAGTATTAGCATAAACATTATAGCAGATCCACATGGACAGAAGCTAATAGAAGTTGCCAGTCCGCTATGCTCTTCTAGTAGTTCTCTTGATGGAAATTACAGCAGCCCACCCACATGACCATCACAGTTCACCTCTCATAATACATAGGTGCACTTCTTCATCTATACTCGGCAGCAGCTCTTTATGGTTCTCTAGGAGGGAACTTAGATGAGGAAAGTTGGTGAGCTGAATTGTAGCCATCTTCCTTGCAGTTGTTCTTGGAGACACACTTGTTACTCACGCACTTTGCCTCTTATTGCACATTCTACATTCTCTGTGCATCTCATCTCTATGGGTTTTGCTGTCTTTCGTGGTAGTGTTAATGGAACCCATATTCCAGGTGGTAAGGCCTTTTGGCAGCCATTCTTCCCAAATCAACTTGCTTTATATGTCCATTTATGTATCCAGAAAGTATGGAAAAGGGCTCAAATAAATCAGCCAGCTTCCACAAGTATTTCTTCATATCCTCACTGTGTAAAACAGACCAAAGTCTGCTAGCTGAACAGAGTCAATTATCCCAGTTGGGATGATGACTTCCTGTCTGACAGCTGAAGAATAAAATGCTCTGATGAAAGCAGCAGTTTATAGTTAAATGGAACTATTGCGATGTCCACATCAAGAATGTACCTATTTGGGGGATAAATACCTTTAATTCTGAAGATGCCAAACAGGGAGGGACAAAAAGCACAAAACTCCTGGGGGTTATTGGGTATCAGTTAAAGAAGGGACAGTCCTGTTTGTAATCTTTCATTCCTGGATCTGTCTATTCATTTCATTGCAGACGCAATATCATAGAGAGATATCTGATTTGATGCATGTACTGCATCCTGAAAAGGGTGGAATTTCCTCTTTACAGAGTGTTATCTCAATGCTGCTTCTTCCGCTGTAAATTTTGTAGGCAATTCCAGAAGTGCATGAGACCAGGTGTGTTGGCATGATATAGTATGTGCAATAGCCAGTGAAACCCATGGTTATGGAAACACTGCTATGCCTCCTTCACTGTGAAAATTCTTCCTGGTCAGTAGCTATGTCTGTTCATGTGGTAGTTTATGCCAATGTATCAGGTATAGTGTAAAACTCCAGATAATTGACTGGCTGAAGTTCTTTTGGTAGAAAATGTAAGTTCATATATTAAATATCCCTACAGCTATGAGAATCAACTGTTGGTCTTTCTAAGATGAAAGGGATGTGATGTAATCTACTTTCCACCAAAGGCCTGATTGCTCTCCTTAAACTATAAAATTCAGTATCAGAAATTGAGAATTATGCAGCATTCTCAGTATTATGGGGAACTGCACTACTTGTTCATGAAGTTTGCATGTGCTCTCTGATCCATTCAAATTCAATGACTCTATATGATGAATGGAATTATGTAACCCTCACAAAAATATATTTTGGAGTCAGCTCCCCAATAGCTGTGAATATGACCTTATTTGAAATAGGGTATTTGTAGATGTAGTCAACTTAAGATGAAACCATTAGAGTGGAATCTAATCAAATATGACTGAAGCTTTTATAAGAAGAGAGGAACACCATGTGAAGACAGAGACACAGTGAGAATGACATGTGATGACACAGACAGAAATTGGAATGATGTAGCTGCAAGCCAAGTAAAGCCATCGATTGATGGCTACCACAAAAGCTAGGGAGTGGCAAGAAAGAATTCTCCCTATGGTTTTAAGAGAGAGTGTAGCCTGGCTTCACCTTGATTTTCAATTTCTATCCTTGGAATCTGGGAGGCAATACACTTCTATCGTTTTAAGGCATCTAGTTCATGGCATTGTGTTATGGCAGGGTAGAAAACTAATATGGGTGGCTTTATAGAATATCGATTTGGCTCAGTTGAACTACGTTTCTTCCAATACCCTTGCCTGTGTATTTCCAGTTACGGTGAACCACAAGAAATACTGTTCAAGCTCTGTAGTGTGAAAGGAAAGCCACAGTCATTATAAGTCCATGGTCAGGATACATTTTTCTTTTAGCTCACATACTTTGTCTATCTGCTAGCTTACTTCACTGGTTACCTAAGCATAAGCAGGTTTGCAACAACAGTTGGCCTTCCATATCTGTGAGTTCCATATCCATGGATTCAACTAACTACAGATGAAAAGTATTTATAAAATAAAATAGAATGGTTATGTTTGTACTAAACATGTGCAGATTTTTTCTTTATCACTATTCCCTAAACAAGACAGTGTAATGAATATTTACATAGCATTTATATTGTATTAGGTATTATAGTTAATCCAGAGATTATTAAAGTATATGGAAGGTTGTATATAGGTTATATGAAAATACTACATTAGGGACTTGTAGCATCCTTGGATTTTGGTATCTGTCGGGGGATCCTGGAATCAACTCTCTTGAGTATGAAGGATGACTGTATTACACCTTTTCCTGGATCTTCTTGATGGTTAATATTAGGTGTCGACTTGACTGGATCAAAGGATGCTGATATGGTTTGGCTGTGTCCCTACCCAAATCTCATCTTGAATTGTACTTCCCATAATTCCCACGTGTCATGGGAAGAACCTGGTGGAAGGTAATTAAATCATGGGGGTAGTTACCCTCATGCTATTCTTCATAAGCATTTTAGTCCATTTTGGGAAATATTAAAAAACTTTTCAGCAATTGTCACTGCTATAGGTTCCTTGAGTCATAGAGTAGAGCTATTATTGTAGGAAAGGCCATAAGAAGACACTAGAACTATAGCTATTTGCAAAGGTAGTATGCCAAAGGCAACTCTATATTCCTTGGGAAACTGGAGAGATTAGTGTCATAAACATAGCCTGAAAGACAAAAGGTGGTGACTCCACCGATCTCCATTCACCTCCCTTATTTGGTCTGTGAAGAAGATATATAGATCTTGGGGAATGAAAATAGGTTATACATTTTATCAGTGGTGACTCTAATTGCACCTGCTTTTCTAAATGTGCTATAATTGCCAGAGCAAATCTTCGCATTTCTTGGTATCTGGTGTATCATTATTAAGATGGCAACTGCATTTTTCTCTATACCTGTTAATAAAGATCATCAAAAGCAGTTTTGTTTAAGTTAAAAGGACTAGCCTTGGCTCCCTTGCTTTACTTTAGCATTATGCCAACTCTCCAGCCTATATCATGTCCTAGGCCACAGAGACCTAGATTGATTTTGTAATTTACTCACCCAAGAACAAAAGAAGGCATGGCAAAAGCCATGCAAGCTGCCCTACCATTCAGGCCATGTGAGTTAATAGACCTGATGTTGCTTGAGATGTAAGTTGCAGATAGGGATGCTTTATGGAGGCTTTGACAGAGAGTTATAGATGGACCACAGGGCAAAGGGTTAGAATTTTGGAGCTAAGCAATATTATCTTCTACTCTATTCCTTACTACTCTTCTTTTGTAAAATAGCCTTTGTCTTGTTATCAGGCCTCAGTAGAGACCAAATGCTTTATCATGGGTTATCAAGTTAATATGTGACCTGAACTGACTCCTCAACCCATAAAGTTGGGCATTCACAGCAGTGCTCCATAAATTGGAAGTAGTGTATATGAGATCAGCTTTAAGCATGATCTGAAGGCACAAGTGAATGAGGAAGTAACCAAAACCCTCACTTCATATATTCTGCTACACTGGCTTCTCTTTCCCAGTCTACACATATATGTTGAAGAGTTGGTTGAGGATGAAAAATTCAAGTTTTCAGATGGTTCTGCACAGTATGTAGGCACATGCAAAGATGGGCAGTTTAAGCCAGGATGATCCTGAAAGACAATGCTGATGGGAAATTCTCCTAGTGAATAGAAATTCAAGTAGCACAGATGGTTATTCATTCTGTCTGGAAGGACGGGTGACCACAGCTATGGGTCCTCACAAGTTTATGGGGTGTGGCTTTGCAATTTCAAGCATCTAACAAAGAAATCAGAAACTACAGGAGGATAACAGAGGGCTGAATAGGAACAGCTCTGGAGTACAGTTCCCAGCAAGAATGCAGAGGGTGAGTGATCACTGCATTTCCAAATGAGGTTTTACTGCCCACAGACCAGGAGAGTCCCAGGCGGAAAAGTGCCACGAATTTCCAGCACGGCTGTTTCAGCTGGCACAGTTGGTCTCCACACAAAAACTCATGCAAATCTGGGCAAACATTTCAACTGGCACCTGGAACACCTGGGAGACAGAGTCACCCATTCAGCTGAAAAAAACGGGACTGAAACAGGGAGTCAGGTGATCTGGCTGGGTGGGTCCCACTGGGTCCCACCCCCACAAAGACCAGTAATCTGAAATGCTTTGGATTGAGAATTTCACAGCAAGCACAGCTAGACCCGGGATGGTCCAGCTATGTGGGGGGAAGGGCATCTGCCATTGTTGAGGCAGTCCATCACCACCAAAGCAGTCTGCCATTACTGAGGCACTCCACCATTACAGAGTCAATCTGCCATTACTGAGGCAGACTACCATTACCAAGGCAGTTCTAACCAGACTTCTATAAACAAAACCACAAAGAAGTTCACACAGCAGCGGGGCAGAGCCCACGGCAGCTCAGTAATGCCTCTGCTGGCAGACTGTGACTAGGCTACCTCCTCTCTGGGTAGAGCACCTCTGAAAAAAGGCAGCAGCACATCAGGAATTTATAAATAAAGCCCCACCTTCCAAGGACAGAGCACATGGGAAAAAAAGGTGGTTATGAGTTGTGCTGTAGCAGACTTAAATGTATCTGCTCAGTAGCTCTGAAGAGAACAATGGAGCCCACAGCTTAGCACTTGAGCTCATATAAGGGACGGACTGTCTCCTAAAGCAGCTCCCTGACCCCTGCATATTGAAAGAGACACCTCATAAAGGAGAGCTTAGGCTGACATATGGTGGGTATCCTTCTGGGACAAAGATAACAGATAAAGAAACTGGCAGCAACCCTTACTGTTGTGCAGCTGCTTCAGGTGATCCCCAGGCAAGCAGGGTCTGGAGTGGACCTCCAGCAGTCCTACAGCAGAGGGGACTGTTAGAAGGAAAACTAAAAAACAGAAAGAAATTACATCATCATCAACAAAAAGGGCATCCACTCAGAGACTCCATCCCAAAGTCACCAACTACAGAGACCACAGGTAGATAAATCCACAAAGATGGGAAGAAACCAGCACAAAAAGGATGAAAACACCCAACACCAGAATGCCTCTCCTCCTCCAAAGGATCACAACTCCTCACCAGCAAGGGAACAAGGCTGGATGGAGAATGAGTCTGATCAATTGACAGAAACAGGCTTCAGAAAGTGGGTAATAAACTTCTCTGAGCTAAAAGAACATGTTCTAACCCAATGCAAAGAAATTAAGAACGATGAAAAAAGGTTTGATGAAATGCTAACGAGAATAAACAGCTTAGAGAAGAATAAAAATGACCTGATGAAGTTGAAAAACACAACACAAGAACTTCGTGAAGCATACACAAGTTTCAATAGTTGAATTAATCAAGCAGAAGAAAGAATATCAGAGATTGAGATCAGCTCAATGAAATAAAATGAGAAGGCAAGATTAGAGTAAAAAGAAATGAACAAAGCCTCCAAGAAATATGGGATTATGTGAAAAGACCTAATCGAAGTTTGATAGGTGTACCTGAATGTGACGGAGAGAATGAATCCAAGTTGGAAAACACTCTTTAGGATATTATCCAGGAGGACTTCCCCAATGTAGCAAGGCAGGCCGATATTCAAATCCAGGAAACAGAACACCACAAAGCTGTTCTTCAAGAAGAGCAACCACAAGGCACATAATCATCAGATTCACCAGGGTTGACAAGAAGGAAAAAAATGCTAAGGGCAGCTAGAGAGAACGGTTGGGTTACCCACAAAGGAAGCCCATCAGACTCACAGCAGATCTCTTGGCAGAAACCCTACAAGCCAGATGAGAGTGGGGGGCAATATTCATCATCCTTAAAGAAAAGAACTTTCAACCTAGAATTTCATATCCAGGCAAACCTAAGCTTCACAAGCGAAGGAGAAATAAAATCCTTTATGAACAAGCAATTGCTGAGAGACTTCATCACCACCAGCCCTGGCTTACAAGAGCTCCTGAAAGAAACACTAAACATAGAAAGGAACAACCAGTACCAGCCACTCCAAAAATGTACCAAATGGTAAAGAGCATTGACACAATGAAGAAACTGCATCAACTAATAGGTAAAACAACTGGCTAGCATTAAAATGAGAGGATCAAATTCACACACAATAATATTAACCTTAAATGTAAATGGGATAAATGCCCCATTCAAAAGACACAGACTGGCAAATTGGATAAAAGGTCAAAACCCATCAGTGTGCTTTATCCAGGAAACCCATCTCACATGCAAGAGCAAAAATAGGCTGAAAATAAAGGTAAAGCGGGTTCTTAACAACCTACAGAGACTTAGACTCCCACACAATAATAGTGGGAGACTTTAACATTCCACTGTTAATATTAGACAGATCAAAAAGACAGAAAATTAACAAGGATATCCAGGACTTGAACTCAGATTTGAGCCAAGCAAACCTAATAGACATCTACAGAACTCTGCCCCTCAAATTCACAGAATATACATTCTTCTCAGCACCACATCACATCAACTCTAAAACTGACCACATAATTGGAAGTAAACCACTCCTCAGCAAATGCAAAGGCAAGGAAATCATAACAAACTGTCTCTCATACTACAGTGCAATCAAAGTAGAACTCAGGATTAAGAAACTAACTCAGAACAACACAACTTCATGGAAAATGAACAACTGGCTCTTGAATGTTGACTGGATAAAACAATGAAATGAAGGCAGAAATAAAGATGTTTATTGGTTTCTCCTTTGAAACCAATGAGAATGAAGACACAGTGTACCAGAATCTCTGGGACACATTTAAAGCAGTGTCTACAGGAAAATTTATAGCAATAAATGCCTACTGGAGAAGAAAGGAAAGATCTAAAATTGACACCCTACCATCAAAATTGAAAGAGCTAGAGGAACAAGATCAAAAAAACGCAAAAACTAGCAGAAGACAAGAAAACTAAGATCAGAGCAGAACTGAAGGAGATAGAGACACAAAAATCCCTTAAAAAGTCAATAAATCCAGGAGCTGGTTTTTTGAAAAGATCAACAAAATAGAGGAGCTGGTACCACTCCTTCTGAAACTATTCCAAACAATACAAAAACAGGGAATCCTTCCTAAATCATTTTATGAGACAAACATCATCCTGATACCAAAACCCAGCAGAGACTCAACAAAACAAGAAAACATCAGGCCAATATCCATGATGAACAGAGATGCAAAAATCTTCAATAAAATACTGGCAAACCAACTGCAACAGCACATCAAAAAGCTTATCCATTACAATCAAGTAGGCTTCATCCCAGGGATGCAAGGCTGTTTCAACCTATGCAAGTCTATAAATGTAATTCACCTCATAAACAGAACTAAAGACAAAAACCACATGATTATCTCAATAGATGCAGAGAAGGCCTTCGACAAAATTCAACAGCCCTTTATGCTAAAAACTCAATAAACTAGGTATCGACGGAGTGTATCTCAAAATAATAAAAGGTATTTAAGACAAACTCACAGCCAATATCATACTGAATGGGCAAAATCTGGAAGCATTCTCTTTGAAATCTGGCACTAGACAAGGATACCCCCTCTCACCACTTCTATTCAATATAGTATTGGAAGTTCTAGCCAGAGCAATCAAGCAAGAAAAAGAAATAAAGGGTATTCAGTTAGGAAAAGAGGAAGTCAAATTGTCTCTATTTGGAGATGACATGATTGTATATCTAGAAGACCCCGTCGTCTCAGCCCAAAATCTCCTTAAGAGGATAAGCAACTTCAGTAAAGTCTCAGGATACAAAATCAACATGAGGAAATCACAAGAATTCCTATACACCAATAACAGACTTAAAGAGAGCCAAATCAAGAATGAACTGCCATTCACAATTGCTACAAAGAGAAAAATATACCTAGGAATACAACTAACAAAGGATGTAAAGGACCTCTTCAAGGAGAACTACAAACCACTGTTCAAGGAAATAAGAGAGGACACAAACAGATGGAGAAACATTCCATGCTCATGGTTAGGAAGAATCAATGTTGTTAGAATGACCATACTGCCCAAAGTAATTTATAGATTCAACACTATCTCCATCAAGCTACCAATGACCATCTTCATATAACTGGAAAAAACCACCATAAACCTCATATGGAACCAAAAGAGAGCCCATATAGCCAAGACAATTCTAAGCAAAAAGAACAAAGCTGAAGGCATCACACTACCTGACTTCAACCTTTACTACAAGGCTACAGTAATCAAAACAGCATGGTACTGGTACCAAAACAGTGTTATAGACCAATGAAACAGAACAGAAGCCTCGGGGTAACGCCAAACATCTACAACCATCTGATCTTTGACAAACTTGACAAAAACAAGCAATGGGGAAAGATTCCCTGTTTAGTAAATGGTGTTGGGAAAACTGGCTAGCCATGTGCAGAAAACAGAAACTGGACCTCTTCCTTACACCTTACACTAAAATTAATTCCAGATGGATTAAAGACTTAAACATAAGACCTAACATCATAAAAAGCCTAGAAAACCTAGGCAAAACCATTCGGGACATAGGCATAGGCAAGGACCTCATGACTAAAACACCAAAAGCATTGGCAACAAAAGCAAACATAGACAATGAGATCTAATTAAATTCCAGAGCTTCTGTACAGCCAAAAGAGACAATCATTATAGTGAATCGGCAACCAACAGAATGGGAAAAAATTTTTCCAATCTACTCATCTGACAAAGGGCTAATATCCAGAATCTACAAAGAACTAAAACAGATTTACAAGAAAAAAACATACAAACCCATTCGAAAGTGGAGGAAGGACATGAACAGACACTTTTCAAAAGAAGACATATATGAGGCCAACAAACATATGAAAAAAATGCTCATCATCACTGGTCATTAGAGAAATGCAAATGAAGACCACTTTGAGATATCATCTCATGCCAGTTAGAATGGCGATCACTAAAATATCTGGAGACAACAGATGCTAGAGAGGATGAGGAGAAACAGGAACACTTTTACATTGTTAGTGGGAATGTAAATTAGTTCAACCATTGTGGAAGACAATTCCTTAAGGATCTAGAAATAGAAATTCCATTTGACTCAGCAATCCCATTACTGGGTATATATCCAAATTATTATAAATTGTTCTATTATAAAGACACATGCACACGTATGTTCATTGCAGCACTATTTACAGTAGCAAAGACCTAGAACCAACCCAAATGCCCACTGATGATAGACTGGACAAGGAAAATCTGGCATATATACACCATGGAATACTATGCAGCCATAAAAAAACAATGAGTTCATGTCCTCTGTAGGGACATAGATAAATCTGGAAACCATCATTCTCAGCAAACTGACAGAAGAACAGAAAATCAAACACCACATGTTCTCACTCATGGGTGGGTGTTGAACAATGAGAACACATGGACACGGGGGGGTGCATCACACACTGGGATCTGTTGAGGGGCAGTGGGGTGTAGGGAGTTGGGGAGAGATAATATGGGGCAAAATGCCAGGTATAGGTGACAGGGGAATGGAGGCAGCAAGCCACATTGCCATGTATGTACCTATGCAACAATCCTGCATGTTCTGTACCCCAGAACCTAAAGTGCAATAAAATATAAATTAATTAATTAATTAATTTTTAAAAAAGAAATCAGAAACTACAGAGCTTTGTTTCTAGTTAATACAATTTAATGGAATCATTACATCTATGTTATTTCTCTGTGATTCCTATTTAGGGATGTTCCATACATCTTGGAAGTTTATAAGTTAGTCTTTTCAAAAATTGAAAGAATAACTAGAAAATCACGATTCATAGTCAGATTTGCATTAGAGTTGAAGAACCTCAAAAAATATATTAGGTTTTGGTAGCTAATGAAAAACAACATCAATAATAATAAGGAGATAAAGAAAGCAGACACTGGCGAAGGAAAGGAATAGGAGAACAGCATTACCAGTTGGTTGAAGCTCAGTCCATTAGGGTATAAAAAAAAAAGGTTCTAGTAGTCTTGTTGCTTTCCAGTGTACCCTCTTAAATCTTTCATCCATGTGAAGTTACAGGAACTCTTCATACTTGAAACAGATTCTACCATCTTTCACCTTTTTTGGCTTTTAAATTTTAGTTCAATCAATTTTTAAACTTGAATGTCCTATCAGATACAATGTTCTCCTTCATCACAAACAAGTCTAACATCACAGAGTAAATGGTCTTATCTCACACATTTCTCCATTACTTTTCTTTTTAATATTTCTTCTCTTAGTTTCTATATTTTTAGAGCACTTTATACCAGTATATTTCACACTAGCCACAAAGGGAAGCTGGCAAAAAAGAAAAAGAAGAGTCTTGCCTCTAAATATTCTCCTATCTTCACCTATAGAATGCCTAGTTACAACTTGCTTTTCTCTACGCACTAACTGTCTATCATCTATCTATCTATCTATCTATCTATCTATCTATCTATCTATCTATCTGTCTATCTATCTATCTGGCCATCCATTCATCTATCATCTCATGCATCTGTATGTTCATGGAAAACTAAGATTATAAATGAGGTGCTTGAAATTTTTATTGCACTTACGCAGTCTTAAGATATCTTTCTAATACCCCTTTTGGGATCTTAATACAGTTGAACTTGTAGTGCTCTATAAATACCTAGTGTTCTAGGACTATTTCAAAAGCATGGTGATGATTAAGCACTTTGTTTGTTGCATTATGAACAAAAAGAAATAGCTATCAATATGGCTGCAGTAAACATTAAAGATAATTTAGTGTAATCCCAGCTACTCAGGAGGCTGAGGCAGGAGAATTGCTTGAACCCAGGAGGTGGAGGTTGCAGTGAGCCAAGATCGTGCCACTGCACTCTGGTCTGGCTCCTGGCGACAGAGCGACATTCTGTCTCAAAAAAAAAAAAAAAGGTAATTTAGACAAGAGAAAACAAGTGATTTATCCAAATTAACTATGAATTAATTAGTAGTAGAAAATGTGAATTAATCAGTAGTAGAAATTATTAGATAGTTTATTCACACTTATAAAGTACATGGGAATAGAGCTTGGCTATTTCATGTGTTGTATGTAAGAAAGACAATAAAACAAGTAAAATATCTCCTATCATTTGTGCCATATGCGTCCTAAAGACAGCATATCATTAAGTCAGAAAAAGAGAGTTTAACTGAAGTAGTTATTGGAAGGATTCTAGAGCTGACAGATGAGACCAAAAGCAAAGTCTACATAAGAAGCTTCAGCAAATGGAGTCAGGCGCTCAAACACCATTCTCTCTCTCTCTTTCTGTCTTCCTCTCAACTTCCTTGGCTTTCTCTCTTTCTTTCTCTTTAATCATGACTTTATTCCTGTCATGGTTAAAATTACTACTTCAGAAAGACTTCTTTGCAAGACAGTGACCAGAACCCCATTCCAGAATGAGAAAGCATTATAGAATTATTAAGGCAACCTTTAGCGTCTGCACAATAAAATGAGAAGAAAGGACACAAATAGATTTCTATTTGGCAGATTCCTACCCATCAGCTATTTACAATGGCTGTAATGGTGGGATAAGCCACCTCTGACTTAGAGGTGGCTTGCTTTTGGGTCTCTTCACTTTTCCAGGGTAATGATGAATCATGTCTGAAAGTGGCTGAGGTTGAAAACTTACAGCCTCTGGAAGGAAAGATCATCATGCGCTAAATAGGCACTCCTCACCTCCCCCACTTGAGTTTACTACATCTAATTAAAACAATGTGTTGTATAAAAGAATGCTCGAGATAATCAATAAGGATGGGCTTCCAACACCGTAGACTACTGCTAGTGCCTTAGTTGCAAGTAAGGGGCAAATTCACTGAGAAGTTTTCTTCATTTGACTCTGAAAAGGTCATTGGTATTTATATTCCAAATGAGTTCACAAAGTAATATGAAAATCCTTAGACATTTTGAGTTGTATGAATGGTTTTAAATATTCCTGCAGAGGTTAACATCATAGCTGACAGAGCAGCCTCAGCCTCTTGCTTGGCACAGCCACATTTATTACATGCCACATTAGGGATAAAACAGCAAGTTTGACATTAAATTATCAAAAAGAAAGGATCATTTCTTTTTCCTCACATTGCTGCACATTTTTAGCTCACGTGTGTCGGTAAATATATGGTCAACTCCTCTAAGTAGAGTATTATCTTGAGAAATAAAATATTTCATTAAGAATGAACAAAATTTAAGTTTATATTCAAGGTTTTAAGATAAACATAGTAACAGTGGCATAAAAGTTATGTATGTTTTAAAATTCATCAGTAATTGTTATGCCATATTATATGTGTGGCTTCTGAAGAAATATTTTAACTTCATTTAATTTTCAGCACTTGTCCTGATACCTCTGGTTGAAGTCACTATCATCTCTCACCCATATTATTGCAATAACCTCCTCTGAGCTCTTTGCCTGCACTCTTGCCACTCTTTAATCTATCCTTAATAGAGTAGCTAGAATGAACTGGTAAAATAGCACATCAGATTATACCAGTTGCCTTCTCAAAACGCTCCGCTGATGACCCATTTCACTCAGTATAAATGGCAGTAACTATACAGTGGATTAGAAAATCCTATATGATCTGAATTCCATTATCTCTCTGAGCTCACCTTATATCACTGTCCCAGTCACAGACTGTACTATAACCACGCTGGCTTCCATGATACCCCTGGAACACTCCAGAGTGACTGCTGCTTCAGAATCTTTGTTCTTGCTGTTATTCCCTCTATGTTTAAAGTTTCCAAGGTTTATTTGTCTTGCTCTCCCTCACCTCCAAGCTCCCTCAGGTCTTTACTCAAACATCAACTACTCTGTGAGGCATATCAACCATATTTAAATGTGCAGCCATCTGCCACAGATCCAGAATTTCCAATTGCCTTTTCCTGCTTGGTTATTTTCACTTCTCTTAACATTTTTTAACAAGGATAGATACATAAATCGGTAAGGTGATGGCTAATTTTATGTGACAAACTGAGTGTCTCATGGGATGTCCAGATATTTGTTTAAACATTATTTTAGGTGTTTCTGTCAGGATGTTTTTAGGTTTAATATTTACATAGGTAGACCTAATAAAGCACACTACCTTCCCAAATGTGGGTGGGCCTCATCTAATTAGTTGAAGGTCTTAATAGAACAAAAAGACTGACCCATCCTCAAATAAGAGATAATGTATTTTGCATAACAGCCTTCAAATGGAGATACTGACATTTTCCTGCTTTTATACCTGAACTGAAATATCAGCTGTTTCTGAGTTTTGAGCCTGTGAGCTTTAGGACGGGAACTATACCATCAGATTTCCTGGGTCTTCAGCTTGCCAATTCACCCTGAAGTTCTTGGGACTTGTTAACATCTAAAATTATATGTGCCAATACCTTATTGTAAATTTATATCTACATATTTATATATATCTACATACATATAAATCTACTTTATATATACACATATGTACACATAAATATCTTTATACATGTACATACACACACATATATATATATACACATCCCATTGCTTCTGTGTCTCTGGAAAACTAATATAGATAACTAGATAGACATATGTGATTGATAGACATGCATATATGAATGTACATGTATATATGTATATACAGTATGTCTACCAATTTTTTTTATCTAATTCTTCCACTAAAACATAAGTTCCATTAAAGCATGGATTTTTGTTTTCCTTGTTCATTGTTGTAATCTCATTGCATTGTATGAATGTACATAAATGAATGAACATGACTACATATACCAAAATATATTAGCACCTGCAAAGCTATACAACACTAAAACAAAATTTTAAACAAATTGCAATTATACATCATTTTCACCTAATTCTAGCAAACCAGGATGTGTGGGAAACTTTTTAAAAAGTGAGGCTACATATTTGATAGGGGAAAATGTTTATATTGTCACTTCAATAATTTTGGTCATGTTTGCCACTAATCTCCCCCACAAAATGGCCTATGTAGTTTATTACCTAAATCTGGGTTTCTGATGCAGCAGAAAAGAAGTAAAGTAAAATTCCACAAACAATTCTAATGGATCACACAGTCATAGTAAAGGAGGTGAAGACAAATACAGTTGTTTATGCTTTGATGATGTAACAGTCAATGTTTCAGACTTGAATTAATCATTTCAGCAGTAGCGTTGACATCATTCATTAAGAATCTATTGTGTGGAGCAGCTTCAAACCATCATATCATTATTAAAGATTTCTATTTCGACTGAAGAAGTAGATTATATATTATTTCGATGGAAAGACCTGTTTGTACCACCCTGCACATATTAGGGCCTCAACAAGTTTACCTTAAAATTGTAATGAGCTTGATAATAAAGGCAAATCCTGTGCCAACAAGTCAGACATACCACCTGCTTAAAATTCTAGTTTTTCTGCCAAAGAAAATAAAAATTACTCAGCTTCACAGGCAATGCCTTTTTCAGCTAGTCTTCAGTTACAGTCCATCTCATATTATAAGTCCCCTAGATTTTCCTAATGTAACAACCAAATTAAATGCTTCTTGCTTCCTGAGGATAATTTCTTTGTACCATCTCAGCATCTTTGTCAATACTATCCTGTCCACACACATACAAAAAATGAAAAGTAAATAATCCCTTTCTACTACTTCTGGAATAATCTCTGATAATAGGTGACTATTTAAAAAAAACTCTCTAGAAATAAAAATTCCATTTGACCCAGCAATTCCACTATTGGGTATGTACCCAAAGGATTATAAATCATTCTATTATAAAGACACCTGTACATGTATGTTCATTGTGGCACTGTTTACAATGGCAAAGACCTGGAACCAACTGAAATGCCCACCAGTGACAGACTGGACAAAGAAAATGTGGCACATATACACCATGGATACTATGCAGCCACAAAAAATGATGAATTCATGCCCTTTGTAGGGACATGGATGAATCTGGAAGCCATCATTCTCAGCAAATTGATACAAGAACAGAGAACCAGACACCACACATTCTCACTCATAGGTGGGTGTTGAACAATTAGAACACATGGGCACAGGGAGGGGAACATCACACAATGGGGTCTGTTGGGGGTGGGGGGCTAAGGGAGGAACAGCAGGGGTTGGGGAGGTTGAGTAGGGATAACACTGGGAGAAATGCCTGATGTAGGTGAAGGGGAATGGATGCAACAAACCACCATGACATGTGTGTACCTATGCAACAGTCCTGCAAGATCTGCACATGTACCCCGGAACTTAAAGTACAGTTTAAAAACAAACAAACAAACAAAAAAGAAAAACTATGTTCTCAATGTTTCCTAATATTCTCAATAAAACTGTCCTTCTTGCTTCTATAATAATCCAAAGAATTTATAATATTTTTAAAGCTGATTACAACGTAGCTATAAAAAATAGTCACTTAGGACTTCAAGTTCATAAGAATCTATATTTTGAAACTTTAGTATCAAATTGGGTGCCCACAGGTATCTGTTGAACTGACAAGATGGTAAATTTATCTCAAGACTTGAAGAACATTTACAAAGTAATTTTTAAATAATTGTTTTTCTATAGCTCAGATGGACATATTTACCTTATATATTGGGAGACTCAGAAAGAAAATTAATGTTTACAAATGCATTACAAATTAATGTTTAATACCAAACAAAATGTAAGCAGGACTATGTTAATATTTTAAATGTATGCACTTTTCTTTTTATTTTTCTTTCTAATGAGGTTATTTTTTCCCCTAATATCATAGCATATACCATTGTATTAGTTCATTTTCACACTGCTATGAAGAAATACCCAAGACTAGGTAATTTATAAAGGAAAGAGGTTTAAATGACTCATGATTCCACATGCCTGGGGAGGACTCAGGAAACTTACAATCATGGTGGGAGGCAAAAGAGAGACAGGCACCTTCTTCACAGGGCTTCTTCACTTAAAATTGTTATTGGCTCTCATAAATAAACACTATATAAACATTTATCAGTATTAATTATCTAAAATTTATGATTTGATGCTTTGATTTTGTACATAGTTTCCAATACATGTCAGTAGATTTTCTTTATTTTTATATGTACTTTTGAATCTATGCCAAAATGTTGAGATGTAAGCATGCATCCACCATGGTCCAAGTTCGATCTCTAATGTTCTGGACTATTGCTTGCCACAGTCTCCCAGATGGCCTCCCCATCTCCTATGTTCTTTCTCTCTAACCCATTCTCTACTTTTGTCCTTAAGTGATCTCTCTGATTGTGCCAACTCCATCCTTAAAATGCCTCAATAACTTTCTCTTTCATAGATTTCTTGGCAAAGGACACATAAAGCTATGATCTGATCCTCTCTTTTCCTAATCTCATTATCTGCTCCCTCTATTCCCTACTTATCATTCTTACTGCTTTGAAGTTTTGCATGTGTTATTTCTTCTGCTTGCAATGTCTTCTGCCATCCCTCTTATTTTCCCTGGTTAGCTCCTACTTAGCCTTCAAGACTCAACACAAATGGCATTTACCTAGTGCTCCCTTCCCAACATAAGCTCAGTTAAGCAACCGGACGCCCTCTGTGATTTAACACTTTGAATAAGCCACCAACTTTTGTATTCATGTTTATTTTTTCTGCCTAATTTTCCTAATCTGGGAGCTACTCAACAGCAAATTGAGAGCCTTAATTTTCTTTGCATCTGCAATAACTTCCTAAATGCCAATTGTGAATAGGCTTTCACTGAAAGGAAGAAGGAATAGTGCTTAAAATCGTAAAACACATATTAAATAAATGTAAATAATTATCTTTTTCTAAAATGTTGTTTTATCCCTCATAAATCCATTGTGAATGGCATAGATGCATCATTTTACCTTTTTTCCCCATAGGTTCTGTGAGACAGGCTTTACTTCAGTGGTAGATAGATTTTTACAATTTGATGCAAATGTATGCAGACTCCCTGGTGTAAAAAAATTATGTGTAAGTGATATTTTAATATGAAATAAAATATTCACATAACATTAAGGAAATGAAACCATGAATCAAATTTCATTAATAAGACTCATGAGAATCTGAGAGTATTTCTCTCTTATGCCAAAAGGTAACTGGTCAATCCACTGAATTTGTTGAAAATTCAGATAAACCATTTCTTCTCGGAAAGTATAAATATCCTGTGATACAGAGAAAAAAAAAACGACAAATCTCCAATTGGAGAATCTGACCAGAATCCGTGTCTTCAAGCAAATAATTGCTTAATGCAATCCAGTACCCTGTCATAGAAGAAGGTAATATGCTGTAGAATACAATTGCTTTTCTAAAGGTGTTCACCACTTTCCCCAAATTATAAATTACAGCTGTCATTTTACTTATAAAAGAGCTTTCTAGAAGCAATGAATCATTATGATAATTACCTGCCTATCCCATTTAATCATGCAAAATACAACTGGCTTTGAAAGAAAATGGACCTATGTTAAAATGCATCTCCCATAGGAACTGGTCCTATAACCTTGGATAAACATTTTTTTCCAGGCCTCAATGTCCATGTGCCTTATGAGTAAAACGGGCATAAGAATAACTCCCTCAACCAATTGTGGGAAATATGAAGCAAGATTTGCACCATTGAGAACTTGGTTAGTTGCACTGATAGAAAATCTCAGTATATAGGGTAAAAGACTGTTAGTTAATGCATGAGTTACTGAAATGGCAATGACCAAATTGAGCTAAGCACCAACCCCTGAACCAATGGCCATGGTGGCCAGCAAAATGGACTCACTCTGTTAATTTTGTATGCCTGGGTTACATACCTTCTTCGTTTATTTGATTGTTTGTTTGTTTTGAGATGGAGTTTCACTCTTGTTGTCCAGGCTGATGAGCAATGGCACCATCTTGGCTCACTGCAACCTCCGCCTCCTGGGTTCAAGCAATTATCCTGTCTCAGCCTCCTGAGTAGTTGGGATTATAGGCACCTGCCACTATGCCTGGCTAATTTTTGTATTTTTAGTAAAGACAGGGTTTCTCCATGTTGGCCAGGCTAGTTTCGAACTCTTGACCTCAGCTGATCCATGCACCTTGGCCTCCCAAAGTGCTGTGATTACAAGCTTGAGCTACCGCACCTGACCACATCTTTTACCTCACTCAGGGTTTATCCAGAGAAGCATAACTTCATAACTACTAGGATATAATTTATCAGGGATTAGGGATTTGGCTTTGCACAATTGTTAGAGTGAATGAAGCAATCTTTGTAAAGCTGTTGTCTTTCTAGCTGATGCTGGGGCTTGAAATCCACAGGGCAAGTAATGAGGAAGGTAACATGAATGTACGGAGAAAGCTGAAACACACACGCAAACTGGGAGCCCAGGAGGAAAGACTGAAACTGTTGTCAGTCCATCCTGCCTCTGGGGTTTGGGTTATGGGTAGACTGTAACAGCCAGAGGTTGTTCTCACTGAGATAAGCACTGGCACACACACACACACAAGTGCAAGTGTTAGTGAAACTGAAGGAGAATTCAGCAAATAGTTGAGCAGCTGTAAGTCCAATGCTATTCATGAGGTGAATCAGCAGATCAGCAATAATGTGTACTAGTTACAGAATGCCTGCTGCTTCATTTCTGCCTTCCAGATCTCCCAAGAATCACCCATGTAGCCACCACAACTGGAAGTATTCATGAAAGAGAATTCTGGGAAATGTAGTTTACCCTAGTCAAGCTGACACATTGCAAAGCCTCCATACTGCCTTAGAGCTAGAATGCAAATCAATTCCATCTTTGGAGGATAGAGAATGAGATTCAGAGAGAATCACATTTCTACTGAAAGAACAGGTAATGTGGATATGGATGTGAGACAGCAAGGACATCTCCCACTGATTGTTAAAAATTGTTCAAGATTGAGCACTCAATCTCACAGTAAGCACTCAATATTAAAAAAAAAGAAGAAAGAAAAAGACAGAACAAAACAAAAAATCCAGAAGAAAACCATTTATTTAGAAACTTTTAGGCAATCTAAAATGTAGTTAATGAATACCATCTATGCACTTATGGGTTTCTTTGCTGTAGGAAATACTGGTTATTGCCATGCAGATATGACTGTATCATTACTGCAAACTTTCCAGTGATCCTACTTTAACCCATGTTTTATTTTTGTGGTTCATTATGTGTTTTTCCTCCTATGATACAAAGCTTAGCCTCTTGGAATGAAATATAACGCATAAAATAAAGGATACCCCTGAGGTTATTCTTCTCAAATCTCCTGAATACGATGGATAAGCAAAGACAATAGCAATTTTTATAAAATGCTTTGCTCTCTGAATTCCCTCAAGAAAACTGACATTTCATTTAATGGAAACCTTCTTCATAACAATCCTCCTCCCTTGAAAGCAGTCATTTGAGACATTAGTGCATGTGTAGGTTCATTATGAAACCTAAACACTTCCATTAGATAAAAGACCTAAAATGATTATGAAAAATGTTCTTTTTCTTCCAAATTACTCTAAATTAAACACTCAGTAGTACAGTATGTTTTAGGTTAATTAGTTTAATCCAGTTTTAATTAAGCTGATGTTTCCATGCCAACAAATGGTTTTTAAATTGTTGAAATCTTGATGTTTTGGAATATTACTAAAATTAATTACCTAAGAGCATTTGACTCAATTTTTGGAACAATGTAGTGCACTTTCAGCATCAATATAGCAATGATTTTAATAATGGTAACAAATCATGATTAAAAACTTTGACAAAACGTACTATACTATAAGGTTTTCATTAATTTTCAAACTTTGTTGATGTATTTTTTTATAACGCACATGTACTACTTGGATTAAATATAATTTAACAACAACAAAAAAAAAATTAGTTATAGAGACACAAACACAGGCACACACAGGTCAACTCGATATCAACCCTAAATGAGCCTCGTTTCCAAATGTCTAAAGTCTGTTTTCTGGTACTATTTGTCTGTGTCTGTACATTAAACTGGAATCTTAAGACCAATAATAAAATATGTGGCTTTGGCCTAATTTTAAAATTTCAATTCTGTCACTGAGCTGCTTAAAAAAGAAGAAAAATTGTCAGTCTGAGATAAGGTCAATCATGACTCAGAAATGCTAGAAATGGTGCTATATACCAGCTGAAGAAAATTGTGTCTACATTTCAGAATTTAAATTGTATATTTGCATTGCTTTTTCTTGGAATGGTCTTGCTTTTGCCAGAACCAAGTCAGTAAATAAAAATTATCTTAGTTATTTCAACAGAGATAATTTAATACTGGAAGCTTGTTACACGGGTATTAGAGACCCAAATACGCAAAGCTTGTTACACAGGTATTGGAGACCTGAATACACAAAGGGAAACTTGAGTAACTCAGAGATAATAATTTTTTTTTTCTGATTATCCACACTATTTATTGATTACAATTACTTTGATCTATAGGGTAGGGGTGGAGTAATGGTGGAGTGAATCAGTGAGCTGGAAGTGAATTAGTGGCCAGAACTGGTGTATTATTCTAAGCACTGATAACAGTGATGGTTTGGGAGTCTTACAAAACAAGAACATGTAGTTATTTTTAACTTATTATCTATATGCAGCTGGTGGAACTCGGGCCTTACAAGGAGCCTACAAGTTTGGCTACCTTACAGTGCTATGAAGGGGTTTTACATCCTTGAGCACAATGTTCATGGTAACAGAGCATAGGTCACCTTGCACCAGAACATGAGGCATGAAGAGGTCTTCCTCCTCTGAGGCCCTCTGCTGCCTTCCGCAGTTTGTTGTTCCTTGTTTATATGTTACTCATAACCTATGTACGTGGGCACTTTGTAAGTCCTTTCTCCTTTCTGGATCTGTACTTGCAGACTATACAAAGAGATAGGCTTTTCCAACATATCCCTCTGTTTTTATCCAAAACTGTCATTGCTATTATTGTTTGTTCGTGGTGTCGGGTCTCTCTTGGAAGTCAGCTCCAACATCTGCAGATGCTTTGGTGATAACGCTGCTTATGATAAGGCTTTAAATGTCTTGATGGTTTCCACACCTGCAGGAACTGGCTCTCATCTCTAGGGCTGGAAAAGAAAGAAATGAAATCAGGAGTAAGCAAACATTAGAAGCTCAAGTGAGGATCTCCGCATAGCTGGGGCTCAAAACTCAGAGGAAACAGTGTCACTTGGCTGCTGTTAGTACCTCTGAGGGGATGATACCTAGTTGGTTCTGGAAGATGCCGGAGGCTGAAATCAACTGACAATGCTTTAGCAAATGGTTGCTGCTGGTTTCAAAGGTTGCTTCTCATAGGGAACCCCGCCAGAATCAGAGTACAAAACAAGAGAATGTCCCTTCTCTCCTTTGCCTTCTTTTCAGTCTCCTCTATGCCTTCTATTGCCTAAATCTAATGAGATTATAGATAGCAAAAACAAAACAAAACAAAAACCTATGGTTTGTATAGTGTCAACCACAGCATCACAGAGTGATGGTAAATGTAATTAAAGGATAAATTTGAAGCTGTAAAACAACAGGAAAATGACGAGCATATTTACATCATAATTTCATTTTCTTAGCTGGTCTTATCTCTTGCATTAAATACTCTGTTCTTCTTGGACCTTTCCAGTTTGCTTACAATTATCACAGCCTTCTAATTCCACTTTACATTGAAGTCCTTGGTCTTTCTCATCAAACCAGTGTTTCATAAGCCACTCTTCTATTTCAATAGGTGTTTCTACACATAAAGATATTCCAGTATTTTCTGTCTTGGAACTGCTACCTATCTAAAATTCTAAAACACAACTAGAAGAATTCATTACCCCTGAACTCTCCCAGTTTAAATGATGAGACATGGAAAGCAGATCTACAGAGGAAAACTTCGTGACATTTATACTTACCAGAAATCAGAAATGATAAGAAAAAAAAATGTTGAACACAAACTATGGGTGAGGCATGATTGCTAGGTTACCTCTTTGATTTGACGAGCTATGTAAGAAAACATTTAAATTAAAATTTAATTTAAAAGTTAAGTATCTTCAATTTTAACAAGGGAGAATAACACATATACTGTTCAAGGAGAATTATGAAAGTAAAGTAAAATTAAAGTGTCGAACTATGTTGTAAAAACTAGGAACCCAGTTGAAGTGATAGGTGCACAAAAGCTTCTGTAGAATTATTTGGGAGAATAATTACACAAAAACTTATTGGTACTCAATCTAAAACAATTAACACAGAGTTACTCACCTGGAAAAAATCCAGCTGATTATCAAGTCAATGCCTGGAATTTAGCATATGTACTATTGCGACTTTCAGTTTCATATTTAAGATAATACTTTCTTTGTAGTAACTTTGATGTGTGGCCTACTTCAGTTTACAAAGCCACATGGCTTCACATTTTAGCACAGTCTATCTAGATGACTATGACCTACTCTTAGAGATGTTGTCCAGGAAATCTTGAAGTGAATTTCACACATACTGTAAGAATTTACTTAACTTAGATTTCTCCAAGCATACCATGAGAATTAGATGAGAGTTCATCTGGCCATTTTTACCTGATATAAGAATAAACATTCAAATAATATCTGATTTGTTAATATTGATTATGATTTTTAACGGAGAAGTAAACCTAGTAGATAATGAGGGGAGGAGAATAAGGGATTAATAGAAGGGAAGAAATAAAATAACGTAGATTAATAATAGAATCTTTCCTTGGCATTCTTTATAAACCATTGTAGATGGCAACTTCCAGAATAAGAAATCCTGAGACTATTTTTCATGAAGCCTAATGATATTTTGAGAAGAAAGATAAACTTCAACACTGTCCACAAGTTACGCACCTGCCTCTAAGTTCTGTGTCACGGCAATAATGTTAACTTCTGTAGGTATAATAATTAAATGGTCAGGATAAAGAAGAAATCTGAAGAACTTGATTTTAGGAGGGAAAAAAACAAACAAAAAAACTTCATCTCTCTGCATTGCAATTTTTGAGTGCTAAAATAGAGACAGCCACATGAAGACACTTGGCATGGGTCACTAGTAAAGCATGCTCATAAGAAAAGATAAGATTAATATGCTTACTTAAGAGAAGCCTTTCATCTGCAGTGGGCCTGAATATTAATGAACCTTCAGCTTTGCTTTCTTCATGGGAATACATTTGCTTGAATAGTTAATTCCACCAGAAATGTAACTTGCATCCTGATTGGTGAGACATCTAAATCGCTAAGTCAGGGCCATTGCTTTCAATGGAAGCCTTGTCTGAAAAGAAACCACAAAATAGGACAGTGAATATCTGAGAGGGACTTATGTATAATCACTGCAGGAATAAGCTGACACATGCCCACAGTAAAATTCAGAGTCAAAAAGAGAGTCAGATCAGCATTATGCTAAGTCAAATCACTGCAGTGAAATGAGAATAAATAACGATGTGTTTGGAACAAGATGACTTAAAGGAATCATGGTTTTAGTGAATTGCTCCAGATCACAAATGCATTTTCATATCATAAATTATGAAATTTAAATCAAAATATAAGAGCATGTAGAAGTAGAAAAATAGTATCTTGTATATGAAATAATATGAATTTCCTTATTTCAAATATACAAAAATAAGATTACATTTGAATATAATTGTTGACCTACTTATTACCATATCAAAAAAGCCAACTGACTGCAATATATATTTACTAAGGGAAAAATAAATTAAAATATACTTAACATATTTCCTGTATAAGCTTTTTATAATAGAGAAAAAAGTATTTTTTTCTCTAGACCTTTATAAAACAAAAAACGACCACAAATATTTCATGTACATGGTAAGAGGTATAGGGAGTCACTTGGACAATTGGAGTACAAGAGCAAAAACTACCTTAGAAACTGCATGGGTCAGCTGTGATTTGAACCAGTCCTTGCAAAAATATATTCCAAAGAATGTTAGGCCTAAAAGATGCTTTAAATGCACACATACACACTCAAGTTGTTTAGGATTTATATTTTATCTCCCCCAATAGAGACTTAAACATAAGAAGTAACATTAGTCCCTGTAAATTCCTAGATTAATGTTTTTTTTTATTAATTCAGCATCCAATTTTGCATTGAAAGTATTTCTCTTAGCATCTATTAATATCTGTATTTTTAGCATTCAATGTCATACCTGTTAAGAAATACTAGTTTAACTGTTTAGGAGATGCAGGTCTCTAGCCTCTCCTGGAAAACCTCACAAGTAGAGGGCTTACATGATCGTCTGGAAGCCCATCTCATGAATTTTATTTATTTATTTTAACTTTTATTTTAAGTTCAGGGATACATTTGAAGGTTTGTTACATAGGTAAACTTGTGTAATGGGGGTTTGTTCATCTCATGATTTTATAGTCACTCTCCTCATTTTAAATTTACTTCTTTGTTTAGTCTTCCACAGGTTGAGAAATAATATTTCTCTATAGTTAGAACTTCCTACCCCTTCATAGTCAGATACATGGTAATAAAAATGTTCATAGAAGTCATCTTAAAAACTTATAATCAGGCTTGGTATGATGGTTAATGCCTATAATCCTAGCACTTTGGGAGGCTGAGGTGGGTGGATCACTAGAAGTCAGAAGTTTGAGACCATCCTGGCCAACATGGTGAAATCCTGTCTCTACTAAAAGAAAAAAATACCCAGGTATGGTGCATGCCTATAATCCCAGCTACCCAGGAGGCTGAGGCAGGAGAATTGCTTGAACCCAGAGGTGGAGATTGCAGTGAGTCAAGATCACGCCACTGTACTCCAGCCTAGATGGCAGAGTGAGAGTCCATGTCAAATAATAATAATAATAATAATAAACTTATAAGCACTTTTAATTGAAAGTTTTATTGAGATAATCTAATAATAAATAATACAGAGTACTCCTACATGTATTTTACCTATATACATTTTGTAAAACTGTGATATAAGACCACCTAGGATATTTTCATACACAAAATCCATCAGTGTATTCATATTTCCTTGCTTTCTTGTACTCTTATGTATGTATTTAGTTCTATACTACTTTATTAAATGCATAGGTTCAAGCATTTGCTACTACAGTTAAGATACTGAATGGTTCCATCACCATGAGACCCTTCCTCTTGTCCTTTCACAATCATATTCACCTCTATCCAGCCCTTCCAAATGTGTGTGTGAAATGTTTGACCATTTTTATTGATGAGTAGGTTCAAGGTATACACCTACCACAGAATTTTTATCATTCATCATTTGAAAATTACATAGACTGATGCTAGATTTGGCCATTGTAAATGTAACTTCTTTGACTAGTGTACAGATACATATGTTAAAAATATTTTGATTTCTCTAGCATAACTGCTAATGATAATTGCTCCTCTCCTCCCCTCTCCCCCCCTCCCCTCCCCTCTCTTCCCCTCCCCTCCCCTCTCCTCCCCTCCCCTTCCCTTTCCTCCTCTCTTCTCTCCCCTCCCCTTCTCTCCTCTCCGCTCTTCTTTTCCTTTCTTCCTTCCTTCCCTTGCCTCTTTTTTATTAATAAAATGCTGACAGATTATGTTTTTCTCAGAATGGCTATAACGTTTTCCATTCCCAGCAGCATGGCATGAATGACTTAGTTTCTGCAGATCCCTGCCGTAACGCGTTACTGCCACATCACTGTTGTTATTATGGTAGGTAGTGGTATCTCACTGTATCTTTAATTTGCACTTTCTTAATGGTTAATGATTTCCAACATCTCTTCATGTGAGTATTTTTGACATCCCTATATTGTCTTTAGCAAAATTTCTGTTCATGTTCTCTGCCTCCTCATTTTTTATTTTGGTCATTTGATATATTTACTCTTGAGATTTAAAAGTTCTTTGTATATTCTAGATAAGTCCTGTGATAAATAAGTTGTTTTCCAAATATTTTCTCCCTGTCTGCAGTTTGTCTTTTCATCCTCTTTGTATGAGCTTTTACATAGCAAATTTTATTTTATTTTATTTTTTTGAGACAAAGTTTCAATCTTATTGCCCAGGTGGGAGTGCAATGGCATGATCTCGGCTCACCGCAACCTCTGCCTCCAGGTTCAAGTGATTCTTCTGTCTCAACCTCCTGAATAGCTGGGATTACAGGCATGCACCACCATGCCCAGCTAATTTTGCATTTTTAGTAGAAATGAGGTTTCTCCATGTTGGTTAGGCTGGTCTCAAACTCCCAACCTCAGATGACCCTCAGGAGACCTGCCTCGGCCTCCCATAGTGCTGGGATTACAGGCATGAGCCACTGCACTCAGCCAGCAAATTTATTTTTGATGAGATCCAATTTATGAATTTTTTATGGACTGTGGTCTTTGATGTCAAGTCTCATAACCTTTTGCCTAACACTAGATTGTCTCCTTTTTTCTAACATTTCATACCTATGCATTTTAAATTTGATATTATGATTGATTTTGAGTTGATTTTCATATAAAGTTTGATGTGTAAGTAAAGGTTAATGCAAAGTTTTTTGTTTATGGATGTCCAATTACTTTGACATCACATGATGAAAAACCTATTCTTTCTTATTTGAATGCTTTTACACCTGTTCAAAAATCAATTGGGCATATTCCTGTGGGTCTATTTCTAGGATCTGTATTCTGTCTCACTGACCTGTGTACCTATTTCTCTGGTAATACTATACTGTTTTGATTACTGTAGATCTCTAGTAACCTGTAAGATTGGATAAAATAATTCCTCTCATCTGTTCTTCTTTGTAAAGGCAGTTTTAAATACTTTAAGGCCTGTGCCTTTTCACATAAATTTTAGAATAAGCTTGTGGAAATCTACAAAGTAATCTGCCTGGGATAGTAAACTGGAGATCATTTTTAAGAATGTTGATGTCGTTTTTGTTTTTGCATTGTTTTTTTTTCCATCCATAAATACACTATGTCTCTCTATTTATTTAGGTTTTATTTTATTTCATTCACCATCATTTTCTACTTTTTAGCACAAAAATCCTATACCTGTTTTGGTAAATACATTGCCTATGTATTTCGTTTTCCTTAAAGTGTTTCTTTATGGTTTTGTGCTTTAGTTTCATTTTTAAAATACTCATTGTCAGTAAGTAGAAATGTAATCAATTTTAGTGTGCTGACCTTGTTTTCTGCAAATTTTCTGAGCTCATTTATTATTTTAAAAATTTATTTTGTGTATTTTGTTTTACATGCTTTTGGATTTTTACATACACAATAATAATGTCATCTGCAAACAGAGACCATTTACTCCGTTCTAATCAGTATGCTCTTTTCTCAACTTGCTTTATTGCAAAAGTTAGAAGTTATGGTATTATGTGAACAAGAGTGGTGAGAGCAGACTTACCTTGTTCTTTAACTTAGAGGAAAATGTTCAGTTTTTACCACTAAGTAAAATGTCAGCTATTTGTAGATAGCCTTCATCAATTTGAGGAAATTTCTCTATAATCATAATTTACTTAGAATGTTGTCAAATTTTGTTAAATGTGTTTATTGAATTAGTTGATGCTTGTCTTTTAGATTTTTTTTGATATTGATGTGAAATAGATTGATTTTCAAATATGGAAGCATTCTTGTATTTCTGGCATGAACCCCAGTTGGTTATGTTATCCATGTAACAAAATTGCACTTGTGCCTCTTACAGTTATGCAAAAATTAAAATTCTATTTATATATTGCTGAACTGTATTTACTAATATTTTGTTAACAATGTTTGTGCCTCAGTTCTTGATAAATATTGTTCTATAGTTTTATCTTATTTTTTGAACTTCTGTGGTTTGGTATCAGTGTAATCCTAGCTTCGTATGCTGAATTGAGGAATATTTTTTTCTTCCTATTCTACTCTTCATTTACTGTTAGATTGAGTTTGCCAATAAAACCCACTTGGTTGGAGATTTGTTTTTCTGTAACTTTAAATTATAAATACAATGATTTTAATAGATATAGAAATATATAATGGTTCATAGAATCCCTTATTGTTCTTTTAGTGGCTACTGTATCTGTATTGAATCCCTTATGTAATTTCTAATTTTGGAAATTTGCATTTTTATGTCTTATTAATTCCTCAATGTTTTGTCAGTCTTCCTCAAATTTTACCAATTTTATTTTTTTGAAGAAATAGCTTTTTATTGTATTGTTTTTTAAAATTACTTTCCTAGTTTTAATTACATTGATTTGCCCTATCCTTGTTTATTTCTTTAATCTGCTTAATTTGATTTCATTTTACTTTTCCTTTTCTACTTTGGATGTTAAGTTAGATTATTGATTTGAGTCTTTTTCTAATTTCTAGTTGATTATTTTGTGCTATTATTTTTTTCCTCAGGACTGATTTATCTGCATCTCAGATACCTTGATACGTTATATTTTCAATTTCATTTCAATTCTCTGTATTTTTTATTTCCTTTCAAACTTTCTTACCTATGGACTATTTAGTGTGTTTAATTTCCACATGTTTAGACATTTTCCTGTTTTCTTCAAGTTACTGACCATTTTGATCCTATTGTGACCAGGGAACATGTTGTGTATGTACAATTTCAATTCTTTTAAATTTGTGGAAGTTTGTTTCATGGTTCATAAATGACTTATTTTAGGAAATTGTCCATGGGTACCTGAAAAAAAAAGGTGTATTATGCTGTTTCCAGTGGATGAATCCACATATGATTTTCTTTTTCTTTTTCCCTTTGATTACTAAGAGAGGGGAGTTGAAGCCCCCAGCCATAACTTGGTTTGTCTACTTTTCTTTCCACCATTTTAATTGATTTTATTGTTTGTATTTGAGACTCCGTTGTTAGTTGTTTAAGCATGTAGGATCAGTAGGCCTTTCTGGTGTACTTATTTTTTATCTTTATGTAATGTCTTTCTTTGTTGCTAGTCATTTTCTTTACTATGTACTCAGCTTCACTGGATATTAAATACAGCCACTCCTACTATTTCTGGATTCATGTTTTCATGGTATATTTTTCCCATCCTTGCTTTCAACCTGTTTATATTATTAATTTGAAATGTATTTTTTTTTTAGCAACACATAATTGTCCCCTCTTTTTTTGTTGTTAACTTTCACAATCTCTGACTTTTGATTGGAGTATTTATATCATTTACATTTAAGGTAACTGACATGTTAGTACTTGAGTATGCCATTTGATCATTTTTGATTTGTTTCAGTCCTCTGGATCATATTCCACCGTTTCTTATTTCTTGCCTTCCTGTGGTTTGATTTGAATACTTTAAAGATTCTATCTTGATTTATAGACATCAACATAGTATAGTATATGTTTATGTATAGTGATACAGTATATGTTTTTTTTTTTTTTTTTTTTTTTGAGACAGAGTTCCGCTCTTGTTACCCAGCCTGGAGTGCAATGGCACGATCTCGGCTCACTGCAACCTCCGCCTCCTGGGTTCAAGCAATTCTCCTGCCTCAGCCTCCCGAGTAGCTGGGATTACAGGCACGTGCCATCATGCCCAACTAATTTTTGTATTTTTTTTTTTAGTAGAGATGGGGTTTCACCATGTTGACCAGGATGGTCTCGATCTCTTGACCTCGTGATCCACCCACCTCGGCCTCCGAAAGTGCTGGGATTACAGGCGTGAGCCACCGCGCCCGGCCTATAGTATATATTTGTGACTTATAACAGTCTACTGGTATCAGCATTTTATTACTTTGAGTGAAGTGTGGAAATATCACTTTTGTTTTGATTACTTGACATCCCTCTCTTTTAAATTACATTTTCTTGAGTATGAGATGGTGTTAACTTTTTTTTAACCATCAAGTATGTGTTACAAACTCATGAAGAGAAAGATAGGCTATTGTATGTATTCATAGGTCTGCTCTTTTTCTTACTTTTCCCACCCAATTCTTCAAACATTTTATACATATTAAATATTATGATTTGGGGACATTCCTGTCCAGAAATAAATGACTGACATCCATTATCTCATTATCCTTCTATTAGTACTTCTCTGAAGTAATACATATGAAGCACATAAAACAGTGTCTAACAATAGAGATTAGTAAATGTATGTCACCAAGTTTAGCTTCTGTTCACTATTTGACCTTCTTTACCATATTTCATTTTTACACATTTTATATCACCAACATTAAGCCATGTTCTAACATCCAATTATGTCATACTTTTTAATGTCATGTTTGTATAAATTGTTTTTATATTCTACAAATTTTTTCCCATCTGGCAATTTCTTGCTCGTCTTTCAAGATGATTTCAAGTATCACACCATTTGTCTTAATATAAGTAGTACCTCTCAGGGCAGTCCACATCAGGTGACAGAGTGAAGCAGATGTAACAGACGTTTAATCATTTCATTTTACTGTGAGACAGCTCTGATGGGCAATACTAGAACTTCCCATTGGGTTGATTAATGCTTTGTTGATGCTACAAAGATTTTTGAAGAGGTCTTGATCTTACAAATTTTGTTTTCTTTTCCTACCTTTTATAGATGTTGATCTCTAATAAACATCTTGCACCTCAAACAACTTCTCTTTCCAGAGGGCCCAAACTGTGACAAAGAATGTCATAAATGCAGCTAAGTGATTTGCATTTTATGTAGTGAAGCCAGGTGTGCAAACAACTAGAACATCAGAAAATTCAGCAGTCCAGAATTCCAGTTTTTCAGAAGAGGCCAGCAGCAGGACCAGGTAAGCACCATGAGTACATGAGGGCTCAGGAATCAAACCGGGTTCTAAAGCCTAAATATGATTTCTACAATCTCCTATGTAGTAAGATTCCAATATGTTTCATTTATCCCCCAACGATAGTAAAGTTGGCAGGATAAGAATAGACAAAAAATTAAAAAGAAAATCCAATTTACTTAAAAAAGAGCATTTAGACAGAAAGTATACTTAATTGTCTGGCAAAAATAAATTACAAACACAAGTTTAAGGAAGCCATTGATGATTAACTCGACTGATGAGTCTGCCTATGGTGAACATGCCTGTCTTTGGATGAGGACAGTTGAGGTCCGGCAATGAGCACTATGGAATAATAAATATTTTTTTTTCAGTCTGTTTGAAAATGACATTTTATAAAATGTTGGGTTTTTCTTTTTTTGGCTTAAACAACACAAATTTATTTTCTCATAGTTCTGGATGTTAAAAGTCCAAGATCAAGATCTGGAATGTATGGTTTCTTCTGAGGCCTCTCTGACTTGAAGATGGCTGCCTTCACATTGCCTGGCATTATCCTTCTCTCTGTGTATGCATACCCTGATATTTCTTTGTGTGTTAAATTTTCTCTTCCTTTAAGTGAACAAATCAGATTGAGTTAGGGGCCCACCCTATAATCCTGATTTTAATGTCTTCATCCCTTTAAAAGCCTATCTCCAAATACAGTCACATTCTGGAATACTGAGGGTTTGGGCTTCAACATATGAAATTATGTGAGACGCAACTCAACTCATAACACAGTCTATTTAGAGCTCACTTTTCTTCCATCACTCCTGGTTACTGAACGTTAGACTTTAGCTAGAATACACTACACACAACACAAGATGTAACACGAAATGTCTTTTCATGTTTTAGTTAATGTATCAGGATTTTCTGATCAATAACCTCATTATTTTAATAAATGCAGAAACACAACAAATACAATATAGCTTTAGTGTTAGGGATCAGAGTTATTTCAGATTAGACCACTAAACTGATATGTAATATCTTTTGAATGCATTTATTTATCTAACTTTGTAATTTACCAATGCTGATTTATACAATGCAAACCAGTGTAAAAGAAAATAACATTCTAAGTCAAAGGTTTAGGAATTAATATCATTCAATGCCAGCAAACACAGCTTTTATTTAACGCTAGCAAAATAGCTACTGACCAATAATTTTTTTTAATTTTTAAGTTCATGGGTACATGTGCCGGTTTGTTACATAAGTAAACTTGTGCCATGGGGGTTTGTTGTACAGATTATTTCATCACCGAGGTATTAGACCTACTACTTATGAGTTATTTTTCCTAATCCTCTCCCTCCTCCCATTCTCCATCCTCCAAAATGTCCCAGTGTGTGTTGTTCCTCTCTATGTGTTCATCATTTAGCTCCCACTTATAAGGACATACAGTCTTTGGTTTTGTATCCCTGCATTAGTTTGCTAAGGAAAATGGCCTCCAGCTTCATCAATCTTCCTGCAAAATACACAATCTTGTTCTCTGCATAGTATTTCATCACATATGGGTTCCACATTTACTTTGTCCAGCCTATCACTGGTGGACATTTAGGTTGATTCCATGTCTTTGCTATTGTGAATAGTGTTGCAGTGAACATACATATGCATGTGTCTTTATAATACAGCAATTTGCCGGGCGCGGTGGCTCACGCCTGTAATCCTAGCACTTTGGGAGGCTGAGGTGGGTGGATCACCTGAGGTCAGGAGTTCAAGACCAGCCTGGCCATCATGGTGAAACCCCATCTTTAAAAAAAATAAAATAAAATAAAAAAATAAAAAAAAATACAGCAATTTATATTTCTTTGGGTATATATCCAGTAATGGGATTGCTGGGTTGAATGGTATTTCTGTCTTTAGGTCTTTGAGGAATTGTCACATTTTCAAGTGATTGAACTAATTTACACTTCTACCAACAGTGTAAAATTGTTCCTTTATCTCCCAACCTCTCCAGCATTTATTTTTTGACTTGTTAATAACAGCCATTCTGATTTCTGAGAGATAGTATCTCATAACAGTTTTGATTTGCATTTCTCTGATGATCAGTGATGTTGAGTTGTTTTCATGATTGTTGGCTGTATTTATGTCTTCTCTTGATGAATGTGTATGCATATTCTTTGCCTGCTTCTTAACGAGGATGCTTTTGTTCCAATTGCTTTTGGCATCTTCATTAAAAAAATCTTTGCCCATGCCTATGTCCTCAATGGCTCATGGATAACAAGAATTCATATCGTTATAATGGCCATACTGCTCAAAGAAAATTATAAATTCAATGCTGTTCTTTTTAAACTACCACTGACATTCTTCACAGAACTACAAAAAAATTATTTTAAAATTCACACAAAACCAAAAAAGAGCTCAGATAGCTAGGGAAATCCTAAACAAAATGAACAAAGCTTGAGGCATCATGCTAACCAACTTCAAACTAGACTACATGGCTACAGTAAACAAAACAGCATGGTACTGGTACAAAAAGAGACACAATGACCAGTGGAACAGAGTAAAAAATGTGGAAGTAAGATGACACACCTGTAACTATCTGATCTTCAACAAACTTGACAAAAACAAGCAATGGGAAAGGATTCCCTAATCAATAAATGGTGCTGAGATAACTGGCTAGCCATATGTAGAAGACTGAAATGACCCTTCCTTTCATCATACACAAAAATTAACTCAGGATGGATTAAAGAGTTAAATGTAAAACCCCAATGTATAAAATATTAATAAGCATATTGATTACATATATGGGAAGAAATAGGATGTAATTTTAATTATCATGTTGTTGAGGTAGCATTTTGGATAAAAGGAAGAAAAATGCACTAATGTTTGAAATAAGTGTAAAATGGAATAGACTTTAGCATTTGTTTGGAATAGCTGTAAGGGAAGATGAGGGGTCATATATTGGGCTTATAAAACAAAATTAGGAAAGTTAAAGATGAGAATTGTCATGAAATAGAGAAGTGGATGAAATCGCTCTTGCTGTAAATGTTTAAAGCGTATATATTATTTTTTACTTTTTTATTTCAATAGGTTGTTGGGAAGCAGCTGGTGTTTACTTACATGAGCAAGTTATTTAGTGGCGATTTCTGAGATTTTGGTGCACTTTTAACCCAAGCAATGTACACTGTACCCAATGTGTAGTCTTTTATCCCTCGCCATCCCCCACCCTTTCCCCTAGTTCCCCAATTCCAGTGTATCATTCGTATCCTTTGCATCCTCATAGCGTAGCTCCCACTTATGAGTGAGAACATGTGATGTTCAGTTTTCTATTCCTGAGTTAATTCACTTAGAATAATAGTCTCCAATTCCGTTTTGGTTGCTGTGAATGCCATTATTTCACTCCCTTTTATGGCTGAGCAATATTCCATGGGTTGTGTGTGTGTGTGTGTGTGTGTATGTGTCTGTGTCTGTGTGTGTGTGTGTATAAATACTTTTGGTGTCTCTCTCTCTCTTTCTCTCTCTCTCTATATATACTGATATTTTATATATATGTAAATATACATATATATATTTGGGCTCTTTTTTGGTTACACATGAATTTTAAACTAGTTTTTTTCTAATTCTGTGAAGAAAGTCAATGGTAGTTTATATATATTTATATATATTATATATAAATAAAATATATAAATAAATATATAATATATAAATAAAATAAATAATTTTTTATTTATTTATATATTT
>PVKV010016506.1:7757-50698 GCA_004027835.1 Alouatta palliata
TCACACACACACACACACACACACACACACACACACACACACATTCCTATTCCTCTAAATTCCACCTGTCCCCCGAGTTATCTTTGGTTTGTACAAATCAAAACAAATTCACACTTTTATGCTTGAAATTCTCCAAAGTGCAGCTGGGTGAGGTGGCTCACGCCTGTAATCCTAGCACTTTGGAAGGCTGAGGTGGGCAGATCAGCTGAGGTTGGGAGTTCGAGACCAGCCTGACCAACATGGAGAAACCCCATTTCTACTAAAAATACAAAATCACCCGGGTGTGGTGGCACATGCCTGTAATCTCAGCTACTTGGGAGGCTGAGGCAGGAGAATTGCTTGAACCCAGGAGGTGGAGGTTGCAGTGAGCTGAAATCACTCCATTGCACTCCAGCCTGGGCAACAGAGCGAGACTCTATCTCCAAGTAAAAAAAAAAAAAAAAAAAAAAAAGAGAGAAAAAAAAAAAAGAAATTCTCCAAGGTGCCCTAGTGGCCTACAAGATGTCCCCTGGACCCCTAAGGCAGCTTGTCACCTCTTTGGAGGTTTGTTAGGACATTTTAGAGATTACTATCCAGGAATCTGCCCTCCTGGACCCCCCTTTAGTTCAGCACATCTTCAGAGTATATCTCTATTGCATGAATGAATACAATTATGCAACAAGGTAAGATGCATGAGGTGAGAGAGGTGGTGACTCAGCCGAGTGACACACTCAGGGACAGCTGTGGGCGTGCAGGGAAGGACTGGGTCAGGAGAGTCAGAGGGGCTGTGTCCAGAAGTGTGTGGGTGCCCATAAGTGTGGGGGGCTGAAGCCCTAAACTCTGGCTTTGAAGACATGGTCAGGCAGGAAGGGTGTGATGGGGTGTAGAAATGGCAGCCCTGAGTTTAAGGGGGGAGGCTGGCGTTGAGGGGCTCTGTCTGAGGGTTTACAGAGCCTCACCTGTCCCCAAGGTGGCAGAGCAGCTCATCAACCCCTTCGGAGAGGATGATGACGATTTTGAGACCAACTGGATTGTTGACAGGAATTTGCAGGTATGGAGAGAGGGAGAGAGGCCATACCATGGACCTTCCCCAAAGGGGGGCCCAAAGACAGGACCCCACTGTTCTGCAGGGAGGCCTCACAGTGAATTATCACCTCTTCCCCTCCTCCCTCCTGCAGCCAGTCCTTCACTCACAGGATTCTCACCTCGATCTCTGAGGCGGCAGGCGGGCACCCATCTCTTCATTTCACAGGCAGGGAAACTGAGTTCCAGAGAGAGGGAAATGATTCCTCCAAGTCATCAGGCGAGTACAAGCTCCTGCCTGGCATGACCTTTCTGGGGGACTTCTCCTTCTGTCCCTGGTGACCAGGTGTCCCTGTTTGCTGTGGATGAGATGCACCAGGACCTGCCTCGGATGGAGCCGGACATGTACTGGAATGAGCCCGAGCCCCAGCCCCCCTACACGGCTGCTTCCGCCCAGTTCCGCCGAACCTCCTTTATGGGCTCCACCTTCAACATCAGGTGTGGCCAGTGCCGGGGGGCTGGGTGGGAAGCCCCTCTAGAGCAGAGGTCTGCCTAGGAGCTTGGAATAGCACTAGGTAATACATACTGGGTGCCTCATAAGTGTCAGGCACTGTACTATGCTTTTTATAAATATTAACTATTGTTTTCCTCCCAAGTTTTCAGATTATTAAAGTACAGGTTCGGGTTCAGAGAGAGCAAGTTGCCCAAGGCCGCACAGCTAGCAAATGGTGCATGTGCTACCAAAAGGACAGCCAGTGATCAGTGATGCAGCGGAACATTAGGACCTGGCTTCTTCTGTCATCCAGAACTGTATTTTCTTTTCTTTTTTTTTTTTTTTTGAGATAGGGTCTTGCTCTGTCACCCAGGCTGGAGTGCAGTGGTGTAATTTCAGCTCACTGCAGCCTCTGCCTCCTGGGTTCAAGTGATTCTGTTGCTTCGGCCTCCCGAATAGCTGGAATTACAGGTGCCCATCACCACGGCCAGCTAATTTTTGTACTTTTCGTAGAGAAGGGGTTTCACCATGTTGGCCAGGCTGGTCTCGAACTCCTGACCTCAAGTAATCTCCCGCTTTGGCCTCCCAAAGTGCTGGAATTACAGGTTTCAGAACTATGTCTTCTGATAAGCTAGGGTGCTTGGATAGGAAGTTGAAGTGGGGTTCCCTGGGATGGGGGAGGAGCAGCAAATATGTCCCAGCAGGCAGCCATGTCATCACAGGTACCTCCTGAATTGACTTTGTCCTACAGAGTAAAGGCCTCAGGCCACTCACAGCAGCCAGACTTACCTCCACATGGGCCCACTGCCCTGATTCGATCCAAATCCCTCTTGATCTGCAGTGGGCTGAAGGGCTGTCCCAGCTGGTCCTGTCTCCCCAGGATGACAGTTGAGAGGTCCTTGGAGAGTTTCGGGCACACGTCAGGGTTTATACTCAAGGTTTTCTTCCACAGTATCCAGTGCTGTTCTCCGCTTGTTCATTTTTTGTTTTTTGAGATGGAGTTTTGCTCTGTCACCCAAGAAGGAGTGCAGTAGCGCGATCTCAGCTCTACTCCTCAGCAACCTCGTCTTCCCAGGTTCAAACGATTCTTTTGCCTCAGCCTCCTGAGTAGCTGGGATTACAGGTGCCTGCCATCATGCCCAGCTAATTTTTATATTTTTAGTAGAGACAGGGTTTCACCATGTTGGCCAGGCTGATCTCAAACTCCTGACCTCAGGTGATCCGCCCGCCTCTGCCTCCCAAAGTGCTGGGATGACAGGCGTGAGCCACCTCGCCCAGACGCTTGTTCTTTTAAAAACCTAACATCTTACTAAACTGCAGTCAGATTAACTAGGGTCTATAGTTAGTGCAAGTAAGGGTTGGGAAGGTGATCAAATGAAGGCTGGGGGCTGGCTTAGGTCAGAAACATTTCTGGAGGATGATGGCCTTGAGCCCTATATGATCTGTACCCCAGTAGCTGAAGGTTGAGGAGGGGGAAAGGCTAAAAACAGAACGATAAAGCATAGACCTTGTCTCCAAGGAATACATTATTTACACAGGGAGCTCAAACCCAAGCCCCAAACTCTGGATACGAGGTACAAAGTACTGGATGTCTAGGAAAGGGATAGAACGTGGAACACAATCACCTTTGGCTGCCTCAGAGGCAGCTTCCAGCTGGGTCTGGAGCTGCGCCTTGGAACGTGGGGAGAATCTGAACTTGGGGAAGGGCAGGCCATACTCTGTGGTAGTTAAGCTGTCCCTTGCAGGGTAAAGGTCTTGGGCTCCCAGGATGCCTGTTGCCAGGAAGCCAAACTTCTTTGTGGATGTCGCTCCCAGTTGGAACCACAAATCCCTGGCCTGGAGCGAGGGGTTTTAAAGGAAGCAGTGAATGATGAGGAGGAGGCCTTTACATGCCAGGTGGGGGTGAGGGTGGGGGTTGGATGTTAACTCTGGTCAAGAGGGAGTCAAAGAACAGTGAGGTGAGCTGGGCCTGGAGGGATCACCGGGAGGTACAGAGGGATCAGGAGAGAGGTGAGAGCTGGGCATGCTGTGGCCTTGGCTTGGGGCAGCCGAGAGAGAGGAGGTGGTAAGGGAGAAGTAAGGCCAGGTGTTGGCCCTTTGTCCACCTGCTCAGCCCTGCATCTCCTGCTTCTTTCCAGCCTGAGCAAAGAGGAGATGGAGTTCCAACCCAATCAGGAGGACGACGAGGATGCTCACGCTGGCATCATTGGCCGCTTCCTAGGGCTGCAGTCCCATGATCACCATCCTCCCAGGACAAACTCAAGGACCAAACTACTGTGGCCCAAGAGGGAATCCCTTCTCCACGAGGGCCTGCCCAAAAACCACAAGGCGGCCAAACACAACCTTAGGGGCCAGGAAGACAATAAGGCCTGGAAGCTTAAGGCTGTGGACGCCTTCAAGTCTGCTCCACTGTATCAGAGGCCAGGCTACTACAGTGCCCCACAGACACCCCTCAGCCCCACACCCATGTTCTTCCCCCCTGAACCATCAGCGCTGTCGAAGCTTCACAGTGTCACAGGCATAGACACCAAAGACAAAAGCTTAAAGACTGTGAGTTCTGGGGCCAAGAAGAGTTTTGAATTGCTCTCAGAGAGCGATGGGGCCTTGATGGAGCACCCAGAAGTCTCTCCCGTGAGGAAGAAAACTGTAGAGTTTAACCTGACAGATATGCCAGAGATCCCCGAAAATCATCTCAAAGAACCTTTAGAACAATCAACAAGCAACACACACACTACACTCAGAGATCACGTGGATCCTTACTGGGCCTTGGAAAACAGGTCTGTCCTCACCCGAACCAGGGGCACTGCATTGCCCTGTGCATGACCCCTCTTTCCCCAACCTTATCTTCCCTTGCTCTGAGCCTACCTTTCCTCCACAATTTCCTAGGGGCCACCACTGCCAGAGCACGCTGGACCTACACCCAGCACTAGCTTAGGGTATAGACTTGGCCACCTCCACAGGCATCCTAGGGAAGTGTTTGGGACCTTTTCTCACTTCATCCAAGAGCCTGGTATCACCAGGAAGACCTATTGGGACCAGGTGAAGGAAGAAGAGGTTGCGCTGACCAGGATGCTGCTGAAGGAAGAAGTGACCAGGCTTAGCTGAGCAGGTGTTATCACTGGCCCCAACTTACTTTGGTAGCTGACCGAAAACCATGGGGTGGCAGTCAGCTGCATGACAGATGAACACTTCCCCATAACCGTTTAGGGTAGTACCCAAGTACTCCAGGAAAGCGTGGCAGGCACTGCCTCACTCCCTGGAACTGGTCCATGGTGAGGTTGAGGGTGTCCAGGGCCCTTAGGCCATTTTCTCACTACCAAAATACTTCATGCTTCCTTGGGGTCAGCCCAAAGCTGTCACAAAACCAGATGTTTCTCTTTATTCCAGATTTCCTGGGCTTTTCACCCAATTAGAAACACCCCACTTCATCCCCAGTCATGTGGAGAGGAAGTATAACTTCCTTTTTCTCAATTCTCAAGCAGTTACTTTCATGGTCAGAACACCCAGCTATTATGATTGAAAAACTTAAAAGGGCAACAAATTCAGTCTTGCTTCTAGGGCTAGACAGGAACTTTACAAACACCTGTGGCTTGTTTAGGAAAGGATGTTAATATCTAAGAATCTGTGGCTGGGTGCACAGTGGCTCATGCCTGTAACCCCAGCACTTTGGGAGGCAGAGGCGGGCGGATCACAAAGTCAGGAGTCCGAGACCAGCCTGACCAGTATGGTGAAACCCCCATCTCTACTAAAAAATACGAAAATTAGCTGGACGTGGTGGCACATGCCTGTAGTCCCAGCAGGAAGCCGAGGCAGGACATTGAATCCAGGAGGCAGAGGTTGCAGTGAGCCAAGACCTCGCCACTGCACTCCAGCTTGGGTGACAGACTCTGTCTCCAAAAAAAAAAAAAGCCTGGTGTGGTGGCTCATGCACTTTCAGGTGTCAGGAGATCAAGACCAAACTGGCTAACATGGTGAAACCCCATCTCTACTAAAAATATAAAAAATCAGCCGGATGTGGTGGTATCTGCCTGTAGTCCCAGCTACTCGGGAGGCTGAGGCAGGAGAATCACTTGAACCTGGGAGACAGAGATTATAGTGAGCCGAGATCGTGCCACTGCACTTCAGCCTGGGTGACACAGTAAGACTCTGTCTCAAACAAAAATCTTGGGCTGAGTGTGGAGGCTCATGCCTGTAATGCCACCAAGGCAGGTGGATCACTTGAGGTCAGGAGTTTGAGACCACCCTGGCCAACATGATGAACCCGTCTCTACCAAAAAATACAAAAATTAGCTGAGCGTTATGGCACATGCTTGTAATCCCAGTAACTCAGGAGGCTGAGAGAATTGCTTGAACCGAGAATGTTGCAGTGAGCCAAGATTGAGCCACTGCACTCCAGCCTGGGCAATGGAGTCCTACTACAACATTTTAGTATTTGAAATGATATCTTCCATACTCATGCCGTTTTCTCTCACATTCTCACTAGGGATGAAGCACATTCCTAACCTGCCTTCTAAGGGGGATGCTTCGCCAGCCAGGTCCTCTCCTGCATGTACCAGCAGAACACTGATCCAGTCACAGCCAAACAGCTGTCCACACTGAAGAGTATACCCCACAACAGCCTGAATCAAACGGTTAGCCTAATAGATAAAAATCAGTACTCCAAGACTACTTCAGCCTTTAATGCCTTTTATTCATAAGAATTGTGAAAGCTAGACTGAACCATTGGAAACATTTACTTCAGGACACTGGATTCAGTGGGAAATCCTTAGTCCTGTCTGAATCCAAGACAGCCACACCTTAGTATACTGCCCAAGCTAAGGAGTTTAATACAAATAAATATTCTCCAGTTTCGTTTTGATCAGCATGACTAAAACTAAACGGAGGCTGGGCATGGTGGCTCACACCTGTAATCCCAGCACTTTGGGAGGCTGAGGTGGGCAGATGATCATGTCAAGAGTTCAAGACCAGCACGACCAACATGGTGAAACCTCAACTCTACTAAAAATACAAAAACTAGCTGGGAATCGTGGCATGCGCCTATGATCCCAGTTGCTCGGGAGGCTGAGGCAAGAGAATCACTTGAACCCAGGAGGTGGAGGCTGCAGTGAGCCGAGCCGAGATTCCTGCCACTGCACTCCAACGTGGGCGACTGGTGGTGGCGGGGAGGGGGGAACAACACTGAACGGCACTTAAAGAATCTGGAAGCTCACCTAGATAATTTCTGACTCATCCCAAGACCTCAAAGACAACACCTGGGTACCAAATTTCTTTATTTGAAGGAATGGTACAAAGAACTTAAGTGGATGTTTTGGTACAACTTATAGAAAAGGTAAAGGAAACTCCAATATGCATGCACTGCCTTGGTGACCAGGAAAGTCACCCTGTGGCTATGGGGAAATTAGCCTAAGGCTTAGCTTTCATTATCACTGTCTCCCAGGGTGTGCTTGTCAAAGAGATATTCTGCCAAGCCAGATTGGGGTGCTCCCATCTTGCGCAAGTTGGTCACGTGGTCACCCAATTCTTTGATGGACTTCACCTGCTCATTCAGGTAATGTGTCTCAATGAAGTCACACAACTAGAAAACAATGGGGAAGACAGTTAGCTTTCCCAATCCCTAAAGCAAACGATTTCCTCCATTTATTTCCTGGGTTTCCAATACTCACATGGGGGTCGTTTTTGTCAGTGGCCAGTTTGTGCAGTTCCAGTAGTGACTGATTCACATTTTTTTCCAAATGCAAAGCACACTCCATCGCATTCAGCCCGCTCTCCCAGTCATCATGGTCTGGTTTCTAAATGAGGACAGGTGAATACATCTCTACCAACTAACCTACACGTCAGCAAGCCCATCTTATCTAACCACCATGCTTTGGCAAAGGGGACATTACTATTGGCCTAATTTAGTTTAGATGGTTAAGCCTAAAAAAGCACAAAAGGCAAAAGCCCAGTGTATCATCACTTTGTAAGGGCAACTGCTAGTTTAAGTGATTTCGGACACCCCAACACCGCTAGATTACGAAGTAGGACAGCCCTAGTTCTCTTGTTTACCTTGATATCCTGAAGGAAGATGCGGCCACCTCGCTGGTTCTGCAGCTTCATCAGTTTCTCGGCATGTTCCCTCTCTTCACGAGATTGGTGAAGAAAGTACTTGGCAAAGTTCTTCAAAGCCACATCATCGCGGTCGAAGTAGTAAGACTGAAAGGGGAACACTGAATGTGTTATGTTAGGGATTCCCAGACAGGTAGCTGTGACAATCTACGGGGAGGCAAGATGGTCTTGTGAGCCCAGGCTTCCTTTCTCAAAGCACAGCATGAAGGAATCGGTGCCTATGGAGATTGGGGGCAGATGAGCTACTGGATTGAACCCAACAGCAGTGTTTCTATTCTAAAATAGAAAACGGAAACTTGACCCTTGAAAGTTTACTTCAAGGAACCTTTAGAATATTATGGGCATTGCCTCGAACACAGAGTGTCTTAAGGATCTGTACATGAGTGCAGAGAAAACTTCTTACAGCCCGTGCCAAATCTCATTGTTTGATAAGAGGCTGGCTGCTGCAGTACTGAGCCTGCACTTAGTCCTTTTCTCCTCCCTGCACCTGGAATAACCACGTTAAAGCATGGTTAAAACAAAGAGCTCAAGAGTTTGCCAGCTATACCGCGGATTTATTTATAAAATTAAAAACCCCCATGCAAGGTGACAAATATGGACAGTATATTGATGTAAATATACTTTTATAATAATTGTATCACAAAAATTTGATTTTTGGTTTTAGACATTTGATGTAGTCAAGTGTTTCTGAAAGGCAGTGACAGTCACAGAAACACAGGCTTGTTTTCAAATCCATCTGGAACACATCTATTCTTGGGACAGTTTGGACAATCAAGGCAATTCCAAGGAAGACTCTCAGGACACCGCCTAAGACCAGGATTTGGGAAAATTGATTCCACTGATCACTGAAAAATCTCTTGCCCAGTAACTGTCGGTTGACTTTACCCAAGAACTAGGGGTTCAATGAGTAGATCACAACTCCACACCTCTCACAGTAAGATACATAATAGATAAATGAAGTTCCCTAGGCGCAAGATCAGGTGACACTTCGGTGACTGCAGAAGGAGCGATTTCTAGAGATATGCCTCAATGCAAGTGGGACTTAGAGATAAGCAGAGCCGAGAGGTGGATATGGCTGCTCAAGAAGGATCTGCCCACAAGATAAGCCACTACGCGCCAGCCCCCAAGGGGGCTATTCCACACCGTTACCAAGCAGGCCCTCCATACCTAGACGGATGGGAGGTGGATATCTAAGAAAAAAACGTTGGGTCTCAGGGCCAAATGCCAGAGGCAGAGGAAAAAAATGGGAATGCAAAACTCCACCTTCCTAATCGCAGGTTTCCTGCACAAGCTACTGCCAAGTCTTACAACCCACGATTTCTGGAGGCCAAGCTCTCTTTAAAAAAAAAAAAAAAAAAGAGAAGGGTGTGCAGGGGTGGCCCTGGCCTAGGAGGGAGCGTTCCCAGGGGACAGCCAAGAATCAGCTGCCCGTACTTTCTGCGCCAGAGAAGTCCTTGGAGACCTCGAGCAGCCTCCATTTTCCAGAAGGGCGCAGGGAGGCGGGGAAGCCCGCGGGTGGCCACACCCCCGGCCCGCCCCAGCGCGCGCCCCGGGAACGGCGCCCGGCCCCCGCCACCGCGCTGGCCCCCGCCCGCCCGCGCTCACCATGGACAGGTAAACATAGGAGGCGTAGAGCTCCAGGTTGATCTGGCGGTTGATGGCGGCCTCTGAATCCTGGTGGTAGTTCTGGCGCACCTGCGAAGGTGATGCGGTCGTCATGGCGGCGGCTAAAGAGAGGCGGCGGCTGTGGCTGCGCGGCGCTGGAGAGGCGGCGGGGGCCTTGGGGCGGTCCGAGGGCTCGGTGTGGAGGTGACGGAGGGCTGGCTGTGGGCTGCCGGCCGGGGTGGGGGACGAGCGCCGGGTTCCGTCCAAGCACTGTTGAAGCAGGAAACCGCGGCGACTCTCGGCGAAGAACCTCTGGCGCAGCGAGCCGCTCGCTGGCTCTTATAGCGGCTGCAGCGTCAGGCCCGCCCCGGCCAATCAGCGCCGCCCGCCCCGCGCCCGTTTCTTCCGGTGGGCGCGCGGCCTCGCCCCTGCGGTGGGGGAGGGGCGGCCGCTGGAGGCCTTCCAACGCTCGGGCGGAGCTGGGTTGCTGGGACGGGGACCGGGCGGGCTCGGGGACAGCGGTGGCGTCTCTGTGCCTCTGAGGCCCGTTTAGTGGAGTTGGAGGGAAGCTGCAAGGAGGCGCGGGAAGCCCGCCTCAGAGCCCCCTGTTCTAGGGGCTCCGGGGCCTTGGAACGCGAGTGGCGGGGTAGGGGGGGTAATGGGGTGATCCTGATTTCCATTTTCCCAAACGGGCACCCTGAGGCTCCTGGCCCGGGGCATCGTGTTAAAAATCATAGCGGCGGGGAAGCCCTTGCGACATCTTGCTGCAGATTGGGAAGGTGGAAGGTGGACGCGGGCCTTAGGTGGCCGAGCCCACTTTTTCTTCAGAGTTCAGGAAGGAGCGCGATGGAGAAGTGGGGCGCACGGCCGGTTTCGGGTCCGCCCCTGCCCTTGCGACTCCAGCGACCATGTCCGCCTTTGGCGGAGAGGAAACATGGCTCCGTGTGCAGTTTCTGCAACAAAGGCTGGGCGGGCCGGGTTTCCGTAGGGATGAGGACCACCTCCCCCCCGGGGGTCGTGGGGGTGAGCCACCGGGGCCTCGGAGAGAATCGCTAGTGTCGCTTCTCACCCAAGGGACATATCTCGGGTTAGAAATAAAGGAGAAGCTACGTGGATCTAAAGGCGAAGCGCATCCTGAGGCCTTTTCAAAATGGCCTCTTACCGGCCCCACTCCGTGTCCCTACTGGACAACCCTGGGTGTGTCACTGGAGAGAAGCTGATGGGGTTGAGGGCGGGCGACAGGTGGAAGAGACCCCGGAGGGGCGGAGCCAGCGTGTGTGTCCTGCAGCTGAGTCCCAGGCACAGGGTGGATGTGAATTTATGGGTGGCAGAGCTGGAGCTAGGCCCTGCCCCTACCTAGATCCTGGCTTCGGGGTCCAGTGTTCTGTCGCGTCTTTTGACGCATCGGTGGAAGAACTATCAAGATCATTTTCAGGATGCTGAGAAACCTGCAGCTAGAAGCTAGACTTCCAGACCTTATTTTTAAAAAGCAACACTACTGAAATACTAAAATTGCCGATGGAATTAGGGTGATTTGTTTTTCATGGTTTCATTTAAAAATTCACCTATGTGCTGGGCACGGTGGCTCACGCCTGTAATCCCGGCACTTTGGGAGGCCGAGGAGGGTGGATCACCTGAGGTCGGGAGTTCAAGACCAGCCTGACCAACATGGAGAAACCCCGCCTCTACTAAAAATACAAAAAATGTTCGGGGCGTGGTGGGGCATTGCTGTAATCCTAGCTACACTCCAGCCTGGGCAACAAGAGTGAAACTCCGTCTCAAAAAAACAAAAAACAGCTATGTTACTTGCAGGAAAGCCGTTTTAGTGGTGCTAGAGCAACAATAATAAGGTAAACAGAAGAATGCTGCTAGACAAGGAGTACCTTACCCAGTCTGGGATAGGAGGAGGTCAGAGAAGCCTTCCCTAAGCGAGACACCTGAGCTAAGTTTGAAGAAAAAGTTAAAAGGAAGGTGAAGTGCGGGAGGGAAAGGGGGAAGGGAATTCAGAGCAGAGTGAACAGCATGTGCAAAGGTGTGAAGATATGGAAATGTATGGCCTGTTCAAGCTACCTTAAGAATGTATGTTGGGCTGGGGTCAGGCTCGGTGGCTTATACCTGTAATCCCAACACTTTGGGAGGCAGAAGCGGGCAGATCACTTGAGATCAGGAGTTGGAGACCAGCAAAACCCGTCTCTACTGAAAATACAAAAATTAGCTGGGCATGGTGGCATGTGCCTGTAATCCTAGCTACTCTGGAGGCTGAGGCAGGAGAACCGCTTGAACCTGAGAGGTGGAGGTTGCAGTGAGCCGAGATTGCGCCTTTGCACTCTAGCGTGGAAGACAAAGCGAAACTCCGTCTCAAAATATAAAAAGGAAAGTATGTTGGCTTGGAAAATACAGCGCATGTTTGGGGATGCTGGATAGGGTGGAGAATAGAACAAGGTCCGGCAGGGTTGTGTGCCATAAAGGGGTTAAACTTGATCCTAGAGACAGCATGGAGACACCGCATTAGCTTTGTTTTTAGAAACTTTACGCTGGAAATCTAGGGTAAGAGTATAGCAAAGCCATCATGTATAGGATCCAGAGCTTTCCTTTATAACAGTAACCAACAGTTAGAAAATGAGGGGAGAAAAGAATGGAAAAAAAGATGTATTTTACTTACATTGGCAACAAAAGTTTAAAGTACCTTGGAATAAAGTTAACTAGAAATATACAGAGAAAACTATAGGCCGGGTGCAGTGGTTCACGCCTGTAATCCTAGCACTTTGGGAGGCCAAGGTGGGTGGATCACCTGAGGTCAGGAGTTCAAGACCAGGCTGGCTATCATGGTGAAACCCCATCTTAAAAAAAAAGAGAAAACTGTAAGTGCTTACTACTGGACAAAAAAAAAAAAAAAAAAAAGCAGCCTTGCATAAATGAAGAGGTACCATATTCCCAAATGGTCAGTATTGATTTTGTAAAGATATCAGTTAGCCAGGCGTGGTGGCTCACGCTTGAAATCCCAGCACTTTGGGAGGTGGAGGCGGGTGGATCACGAAGTCAGGAGTTCGAGACCAGCCTGGCCAACACAGGGAAACCCCGTCTCTACTAAAAATACAAAAATTAGCTGGGTGTGGTGGCAGGCACCTGTAAATCCCAGCTACTCGGGAGACTGAGGCAGGAGAATCGCTTGAACTTGGGAGGCGGAGGTTGCAGTGAGCCGAGATCGTGCCACTGCATGCCAACCTGGACGACAGATCTAGACTCTGTCTCAAAAAAAAAAAAAAGTTTTTCCCAAATAAATGAATTCACTGCAATTTCCATAAGAGGCAGATTTTGTTTTGTTTTTTTTTTTGTTTTTGTTTTTTTTCCCTCAGCCATCACTGACTCTGGGACAGTATGTTTTTTTTTTTGAAACTTCACAAAATGATTCTAAAGTTCATTTGGAGGAGTCAGTGTGTTGATAGATTTGCGTTCGGTGCTATAATAAAAGTACAGTAAAGTGTCATAGGCAGTGTGGTGCTGGTGCAGAAAGAGATGACTACATTATTGCGACAAAACTGTCCTGCCCACCTACATATGGGAACTTGGGACATGCTGAAGTGTTGTTTCAAATTAGGGAAGAAAGAATGGGTTTAACAAATTATGTTGAAACAATTGATAGTCATGTGGAGAAAAATGACTCACTCAGTGTTTAAAAATACATTCCAGATGGATTAAAACTCCAAGCCTTAAAAGAAGTATAAGGTTTTGAGAACAATATATAGAAGATTATTTTTTATAATTTTGGGGTAAGGAGTATTCTTCTGAGGCTGTCAGAAGCCATAAAAGTACAGTTGGCAGATTTGACTACTTAAAAATGAAAAGCTGTAAGACAAAAGATGTTGTAAACAGAGTTAAAACAGAGATGACAAATTGGGTTGATATTTGTAGCTCATATAAGTGAAGATTAGTAACTATAATATATATTTGTGTATGTCTAATTAAATGCTATATATTTGTCACACCTTTATTTTTTTTTTTTTTGAGACGAAGTTTCACTCTTATTGCCCAGGCTGGAGTGCAGTGGCTCGATCTTGGCTCACTGTAGCCTCCACCTCCGGGGTTCAAGTGATCCTCCTGCCACAGCCTCCCAAGTAGCTGGGACTGCAGGCGCTTGCCACCATGCCTGGCTGATTTTTGTATTTTCAGTAGAGATGGGTTTTCACCATGTTGGCCAGGCTGGTCTCGAACTCCTGATCTCAAGTGATCCACCCACCTTGGCCTCCCAAAGTGCTTAGATTATGGGCATGAGTCACCATGCCTGGCGTTATGAGGTCCTTTTGACTGCCTGCCCTGGTGCTATAGATGGTAAGCTCCTGGAAGGCAGGCATTGTTTCTGTCTTGTCTCTGCACTCCCAGCCTTTTCCAAGGTGCTTGTTACTTGGTACTCAATATGTGTTGCATGAACAGATGGATGCATAATTGAATGTTCAGGACGGATGAGAGTGAGTCTAGAGGGCTGGGCACCCGTGGGGAGGCAGCAGCCTTAGTTCTTAGAGAGCAGAGGGGATAGAACGAAGATTTGACAGATCGGGAGAAGACCGAATTAACAGACTGATTGACAAAAGTGGGGGGCGGGGATGGGCAGTGGGTAAGGGAGCTCCCGGCTTTCTGATTTGGGCAGCCTGGCTGCTGCTGCCATTCCCTGAGCTGAGGAGCACAGGAAGAAGCGCAGGTTTTAGGGAAGGCCCTTGGGGAAGGTCAGCTTGGTTTTGGAATAAATGTGCTGAGTTTCCAGGCTTCGCGGGTGTCCAGGGGGACAGAGCCAGCATGAAGTTGTTGGACCCACCGGAAGAAAGTCGGTCTGCTGCAGGGAGTAGATTTCCTGAATCAGTATTGGCGCCATGCTTGGCTAAACACGTATGTAGCTGCAGTGAACATTGCAGCAAGACTGAGGGGCAGCTTGTGCTGTAGAAGGTCACTAGGGAAGGCTGGCGGAAACAATGGAAGGGAAATCTGTTGGTGAGGGAGTGTGAGAGTGTGAGAGAGAGAGAGAGAGTGTGTGTGTGTGTGTGTGTGTGTGTGTGTGTGCGTTTATGTGATTGTTTATATAATTGCTTGTGTCCGTTCCCTACTTTCTGGTAACTTGAGGTGTCAGAACTGCAATCTCCAAGCCTTTAGATTCTTCCGAAGCTGTGGCCTGGTCTTTGGACCTTTGTTGACCAGGGTTCCACCTCCCCCACCCTCCAGCCCAGCTCCTCGTGACTTGGAGGCTGCGGCGGGGAGTTTGGCTGATCTCCCGGGACAGCCGCCTCCCAGGGCCAGGAGTGGCGGGAGGGACCTCGAATGAGAGAAGAGCTAAGCCGGTGGTTTCTGGAGGCTCAGCGCATCCCGGAGGAGGAGGAGGCGGGGGTGGGTTGCGGTGGAGAGTTGCTGTCCCACCGTGACTCAGCACTCTGCTGGTAGCGAGTTGCTGTCCCACCGTGACTTAGCACTCTGGTGGGCCGGGCTTGGGCTCCAAAAGTGCTTTGTCCTGGAGGAGAGAAGCCGTCAGAAGACCTGGAGGGCTGTGGCTTCACTGTGGAGGGAGGGAGGGAGGGAGAGTGCCCCCCCCATTTCCTAATGGAACAAAGACCAGAGGCTGGACTGGGAACAAAGGGGTCTGAGATCACCCAGCGGGGCCTCTAATGGTGTTTTTGCTGGCAAGCCATGGTTTTTCTTTTCCTGCCTATCCCTTGCTCGGTGCCTTCCCACCGCATGGGTAATTCTCAGTAGATGCTGGGTTTCCTTCCCTTCTAGGGACTGTTACAATTTAGGATTCCACAGCTAGGAAATCATAGACCCCCACACATTTAAAGGCTTGGAAGGGACTTCAGAGTTTCCAAATCATTGTGTTTTACAGAAAGGTGAGACCCAAAGAAGGTTAGGCTTGCCCAAGACCATGAAGTCACTGGCTTTTCAGCTGAAAACTAGGACAGGGCACATGACAGGAACCCTGGCCATTAAATGCAATAACTGTGTTTAATAAATGTGTTGAAGGAATGGGTGTTTGAAGGAACTGCTGTGCGAAAAGGCAGAGCCCTGACCGTTCCACAGGCTGGTTACAACAAAGGAAAACCTCAAAAAAAACTCAGGGCTGGAGACGTGTGTTTTAACTGAAGAGCTGATGTTTTAAATGGGATTTCCCCTGAAGTGAAGTGAAGGAAAGCAGGAAATTTGAGTTTTGAAATTCAGAACATGGAAAAAACAATACTGAATCAGATTCGGGTACATTTCTGGATGATGCAATCATATTCACAGAGCTTGTCCTTAAATCCTTTCTTCAAAGCCCTTGAGACCAGTAGACTCAGTGTAGATACTCAGAACCCCCACCCCCCAACCTCTTCCAGAAGGTTAACGAGAGCCACAGCCTGCAATGTTTGAGGACAACTGCAAACAGAAGGCAAGGCCCGTTTTTGGATGCTAACTCAGGCCTCCCTGCACTCCAGACTTCTGCCAGAGACCTTATCACATGGGGCCCCAGTTGTGTGTTTGCTTGCTAGCTGGACTTTGAGCTTCACTTTAAGCTGTGTCTCCAATCCTGGCATGGCCCGGGGGTCCTTCCAGCTCTAGCAGTTTGTAGCTCCATGCCTCTTCTCTGGAATGGTCATGTCTAGCAGAACACCTGGTCTTTACCTTTGGACTAGCGGCTCCTGGAGTTCAAGGCTCTTGCCTTTAACAGTCCCCAGCTGTATCCTTCCCTGTGAGCCCCTGGGATCTGCCCACAGTGAAGAGGCTACCTGGCCTTTCTGAACTTTGATTCCTGTGTTATTTACAGTATCTGAACCCAGCCCTCTCCTATGCTACCTTGAGCATACTCTGGGCGCCCTCTTCACCACAGCTCTCATTGCACCCCATCAGCTGGGACCCAGCCACATGGCATCCCCACATCACCCCGTCCAGGCCCAGCTGTGCTCACCCTGGCCAAATCAGGGGAGACCCAGCTCAGCACAGGTGGCAGGTGGTAGCCATGGCTAGCAGCCTTGGGAGAAGGGTGAAAAAAAAAAAAACAGAAAAATGACTTGCATGTCTGGGCAAGGTCCTCAGCAGCCAGAGAGGCCTTGGCAGCCAGGGGCTGGGAGTGCCTCCTCATGGAAATGGGGAATGTGTCTGCCTTGGGGGTTTTCACCGTGTGGACGCTCACTATGGTGGAGGGGAACAGTGGCTGCACAATCACAGTCCCTTGAGCACCGGGGCAGAGGGAGGGAAAAGATCCAAGAGGATCTGAGAAATCAGCAGCCAGGGACCAGCCCAGCTGGGAGGCAGCAGAATGAGGCAGCCAGGGGGAGTGGCAAGGGCTTTCCTGCCCCCAGAGAAGGGGCACAATCCAGGAGAGCTAGTGAGTCTTGCTGAGCCAGCAGATAGGGCCTATGTCAGCAGAGAAAGTCCTGAGTGTCCTGTGAGAGAGTCAGGACCCAAAAGATCTCCCCCTCAGCATGGCTGAGGCCTCCAGCCTGTGGCTGCTCCCAGCGTCTCAGCCTCCTTCTTTCCTGCCTGGACCACTTCCTGCAGTCCCAGCCTCTCTTAACTTGTCTCTGTTCGGTCTGTCCCAGCATTAAGAAATGCAAAGATAAGCACTTTGTGATTCAACCTAGGGAGGCTGGTACAGTGGCTCACACCTGTATCCCAGCACTTTAGAGGCAGAGGTGGGTGGACTACTTGAGCCCAGGAGTTTGAGGCTAGCCTGGGCGACATAGTGAGTCCCCCTCTCTACAAAAAAATACAAAAATGAGCCAGGTATGATGGCACAGGCCTGCAGTCCCAGGTACTCAGGAGGCTGAGGCAGGAGGATTGCGTGAGCCCAGGAGTTCAAGGCTGCAGTGAGCTATGATTGTGCCACTGCGCTGCACCCTGGGCGACAGAGCCAAACCCTGTCTCTAAATAAACAAAATAAAACTCCTGAAGGGCTCCCCACTGCCCTTGGGATACAATGGTAATTCCTGGGTGTGGCCCAGCCACTCCCAGGCTTCTCTCTAGCCCTCCAGTGTTCCCCTCACACCTTGGGACTTCGCACAGCTGGTCAGTCTGCCCAGACAGCTTGCCTCTGACTCTTCTGCCTGAAAAACTACCCGGCCTTCAACACCCAGCTCAAATACCCTCTCGAGGCTCCTTGCACTGCCCCGCGGAGCTGAGAATTTCCATTGTTTGTGCCCTCCAGCCCTCTGAGTGCAAGGTCTCCTATGCCACGCCGTACTGTAGACCTGCCCCGGACCTGCCTCCCCCACTGGAAGGGAACTAATGCCCTTTATCTTAGGCATGCCTTTGCCTTTCCCTCCTCAGCACCTGGCAAAGCACTTACAGATTTAAAGGCTCCCAGACTACCGATAAATATGGGCTGGTAGCTCAACTCTTACCTTTTCTGTTACTAAGAAAAGTAGCAGAAAAGTAAGATGGCTGCTCCACCACCCCCTGTAGGTTTTCTGTTTTTGTTTTTTTGTTTGTTTTTTATTGAGACGGAGCCTCACTCTGCCACCCAGGCTGGACTGCAGTGGCGCGATCTCGGCTCACTGCAACCTCCGCCTCCCGGGTTCAAGTGATTCTCCTGTCTCAGCCTCCCAAATAGCTGGGATTATAGGTGTGCACCACCACACCCAGCTATTTTTAGTAGAGATGGGGTTTCGCCATGTTGGTCAGGCTGGTGTTGAACTCCTGACCTCAAGTGATCCACCCGCCTTGGCCTCCTAAAGTGCTGGGATTACAGGTGGGAGCCACTGCGTCCGGCTTTTTTTTTTTTTGACAGTTTGCTCTGTTGCCCAGGCTATAGTACAGTGGCGTGATCTCGGCTCACTGCAACCTCGGCCTCCCGGGTTCAGGTGATTCTCCTACCTCAGTCTCCTGAGTAGCTAGGACTACGGGCACGCACTACCATGCCCAGCTAATTTTTGTATTTTTAGTAGAACAGGGTTTCCCTATGTTGCCAATGCTGGGCTCAAACTCCTGGCCTCAAGCCATCCACCTGCCTCAGCCTCACAAAGTGCTGGCATGAGCCACCGCGGCCAACCAGGTTTGGTTTTTCCATCTTTACTTAAGTAAGACTCCCACCTGTTTCTGCCTTCTGTATGGAAGAAGCTGGGAATTAGCAAGTCTTTCTGGGATTTCAGGATTATTCCTTGGCAGAGACCTGAGGACACTGCGAGGTAGTCGGGGCTGGGGACTAGTGCAGCCACAGGGATGGAGATGTTACAGTCATGGGCTCATTGGCTGTGAGGACCAGTTCCGTGGCTTGCTTTTGTGGTCACAGAGTGTTTCCTCAACTAGAGGAATCTGCGGGCTGTCACCAGGGACTGACGGGGGAAGAAGTCAAGAAGGGTTGGTATAAAACCAGCTTGCTACTTCAAAACAATGTCCTGTCCTTCCTGGCAGTGGACCAATGCATTGTTGGAGTTGTCATTCCATAAACATAACAGAGACTTTTACATAAAGTAAGTTTTGGGGCTGACACTGACAGCACCCCTGAGTAGGTAGGGCTGGCAGCAGAGGTCCCCTTTATCCAGTGAACAAGCTGGAGGTCAGAGAGATTAAGAGACGGCCTTGCCTAAGATTGTGAAGCTGGTAAGAGACAGGGATCTGACCGGAATCTGGACTCTGATTATGGCCCAATTTTCCAAATCTGGAGCCCTGAATCAGCCATGACAGCAATGCTGAAACTCAGCATATACATTACCCTTAACCTCGAGGCATGCGGGAAGAAGACCTCCAAGGTTCCACTTGCTGAGGCTTCTGAAATTTCCTTGCAGGTGGAGAGCACTGCCTGCACCCTGAATCCTGAAGGCGAGCCAGCACCGACCTTCAGTCGGCTTCAAGCCACCAGAGTTGGCAGAGGGCACTTTCAAAGTGGGTGCTGTGATTCTACCAGCAGCAAAGCGGTCAAGGCTGACCTTCGAAATTAATAGGCTGATTTGATTAGTAACTGGAGTCTGTAGAGTTTTGCGGTTCTTTGGAAGGCGCTATTGGGGATCTCGTGGCAGGGCTTAAAAATTGGACTTGGTCTTGAGTTTTCTCCAGGACTTGGTGCTCATGGCTGGCAGGCCCAAGAGATACCTGGGCAGCCTGGAGACTGGTGGCTGTCCAGTGGCTTTCTGAGCAGGACAGTGGGTCTAGGCCCACGCCGGAGAGCTAAAGGTATTTCTGCAGCTTGTAATTCACAGAGACCACGGCTGGCTCCTCAGACCCGCACTGCTCCCACGGTACTTGGCTGGTCCTCCCGGAAGCAGGGGGACCCTACTCAGCCACAAGACACACCATCTTAGGGACCAGCGGGAGATGCTTCCCTGAGGGGCTTATGGCGCTTCATTCCTATGTAGGATCTGAGAACCGTATAAACTTCTCCTGAAAGAGTGTCGGGGTCTCTGGAGCTGAAGGTGTTCACATGCCGGGGAGCATAGGATGACCCACTTCCAAACTGGGGCAACACCAGCTCCTCCCCTGAGGCCTTAGCCTACCCTTAGTTTTCTGGGGGAAGGGCTCACCCACCCTTCTGACAGAGCTTGCGATCTGATGCTCAGAAGCCAGTTGGCCCCAGTCAGAGCCAGGAGAGCCTTCCCATGGGAAGGGGCTTTACATGCTATTATTACCTTTCTCATCTGTTTCCAACTGCATGGATGATATTCTAACCCCCTGTCAAACATCCCTGCCTTTTGTAATTCTTTGAAAGCATTAGTTGGAACCAAGTGGCTCTCGTTTTTTTCCCACTATTTACTCACCGCTCTGGCTGCCCTTTCAATATCATGGGTATGTGTGTGGGTTAACAGGGGTGTGTATGTGTAGTGGCAGGAATCCGGATATTTTGCTTTTTGCTTTTTCCTGGAATCGATTTCTTCAGATCCATACCTACTTCCCAATGTCCACCTCCCTTCTGGACACTAGATCCAGATTTTCCTCTGGGGAACTATTTGCTTCCCTCCAAGCTCTGTGATGTGCTATAATTGAAACTGCCTCCATCTCTAGATTCAGGAGTAGACATGTTGTCTTTTACTTGCAACAAAAAAATTTTTTTTAGAGACGAGGTCTCGCTATGTTGCCTAGGCTGGAATGCGGTGGCTATTCACAGGCACGATCCCACTATTGATCAGCACAGGAGTTTTGACCTGCTCCGTTTCTGACCTGGGCCAGTTCACCCCTCCTTAGGCAACCTGGTGGTCCCCCGCTCCCAGGAGGTCACCATATTGATGCTGAACTTAGGGCAGACACCCGATCGGCATAGCACACTACAGCCCAGAACTCCTGGGCTCAAGCGATCCTCCCACCGTAGCCTCCTGAGTAGCTGGGACTACAGGCACGTGCCACCGTGCCCGGCACAACAAAATTTTTAATCAACTTACCTTTTAGATCAGGGGTCCCTGTAGAGAGCTATGTTGCCCACCCATTCTGGGGGAATCAGCAGCAAGGCTACTGTGAACTTTGGGTAAACTCCAGAGAAGGAAACCGTGATAGGGGAATGTGTATGTCTCGGAGAAGAGCAAGGAGGCCTAGAAAAAGATAACCAGCTCTCACTGACCTTGCTGCAAGATAGTTGTTAGCAGAAGTATGTTAACTGAAGTATGAGAATTATAACCACAGGCTGTTCTAAGTAACTGCACCCTCCCTCTGCTGTGTGCTTTGTAAACATAAAATAAAGCACTCTGAGGCATGTCGGGGCCGAAGACACTGACACCATCAGCTTTTCACACCACTTGGCCCGGCTTTCTATATGTCTGTCTGTGTGTCTTTCTTTATCCCCCGCCATTCCCTCTTAGGTCTTTGAACCTTTGTGCAGCGCAGGACACAGCACACGCGAGAGGTCCCCAACCCCAGGCAGACCAATACCAGTTTGAGGTCTGTTAGGAACCAGGCTGCACAGCAGGAGCTGAGCAGCAGGGGAATGAATGTCACCTCCTTGCTCTGCCCACTGCTTAGCTGAGCTCTGCCTCCTGGCAGATCAGCAGTGGTATTAGATTCTCATAGGAGCATGAACCTTATTGTGAACTGGACATGTGTGGGATCGAGGTTGTGTGTTTCTTATGAGGATCTAACTAATGCCTGATGATCTGAGGTGGAACAGTTTCATCCTGAAACCATCTCCCTCCCCCACCCCTTGTCCATGGAAAGAAATTGTCTTCCACAAAACTCATCCCTGGTGCCAAAAAGGTTGGGGACCACTGTTTTACATAATCTAAATGGCAACTGATTCCTTCATGGGTCACAGAGTTTTCAAGACGGGAAGGAGCCTTTGAGACTATCTTAATACTTTCAATCACTCAACTAACATTTTTATTTTTTTATTATTCTTATTTTTCTAAGACCGAGTCTCTCTCTCTCACGCAGGCTGGAGTGCAGTAGCATGATCTCGGCTCACTTCAACTTCCGCCTTCGGAGTTCAAGCGATTCCCCTGCCTCAGCCTCCCGAGTAGCTGGGACTACAGGTGTGTGCCACCAAGCCCAGCTAATTTTTGTATTTTTAGTAGAGACGGGGTTTCACCATGTTGGCCAGGATGGTCTCGATCTCTTGACCTCATGATCCGCCCACCTCAACCTCTCAAAGTGCTGGGATTACAGGCTTGAGCCACCTTGCCTTACCTATTATTACTATTTTTTAAATAGAGACAGGGTCTCACTCTGTCACCCAGATTGGAGTGCAGTAGCACGATCATAGCTCACTGCAGCCTCCAACTCCTAGGCTCAAGTGATCCTCCCACCTCAGCCTTCTGAGTAGCTGGGATTACAGGTGCATGCCACCACATCTGGCTAATTAAAACAAATTTTGATGAGGGTCTCACTATATTGCCCAGGCTGGTCCCAAACTCCTGACCTCCAAAGATCCTCCTGCCTCAGCCTCCCCAAAGTTTGGGATTGCAGGCGTGAGCCACTGCACCTGGCCTCAAACATTTAAAAATGCCAGCTCTATGCCAGACTCTGGGTTAGATGAAGAAAATGATGCCTGGAGGAAAGGGGGAGACCAGCTCTGGTTTACAGAGAAAGTCAGTGGCTGAGCCAAGAACCAACACCTAGGTCTTCTGACTCCCATACCAGCCTTCTTTCCTCATGCTCCTCTGCTTCCTGAGTTTAAATTCTTTTGGCAGTGCTCACATATGGTTACATGAGCTTGAAGAAACACAGGGAACTCTGTGCCAAGCAGTTATATCGGTTTCCTGGGCAGGGTTGCAGACAAAGATAGAGGAGAAGGATAAAGGAGCCTCACTCTCCCCTGTGTGCCAGGCTCAGCTCTCTGGCGGGGGCGAAACAAGCTCATGGGACTGCCTGAGGGTTTGTCCCCTAGTGTCCCTCCTCTGGGCCCCATCAGCCCTCTGCTTCATCCACATCAGCCCCTGGGGTGCCCCACAGGACCCCTGGGTCCCCCTCCCCTCCTTTGCTTAAGTCTTTCCTCCCGTGGCTGTTCACTTTTATCTATCAAAGACCCACCCTTTCTCCCAGCTCCAGTTCAGATCCTGCCTCTGCCGAGAAGTCTTCCCAGATTCAGAGCTCGTCTCTTATTCCAGGTTCTCCTGCTAATGTTTGTTCCTTCAACCTTTACAGAGTGACAGGAGGCCCTGTGCCATTGTATCATCATTCCTCCATTGCCACTGGGAGATGGAGGCTTGTAGGAAGCTGATCATCTCTGCTCCCAGGAATGGGACCAGGCCCTGGCACCTGGCAGGGACCCAGCTAAGACTCTGGCTAGATGTGATTGAATCATTGTGAGAGTGGGGAATCCTTGCTCCAGGAGGGCCCTTCATTCCTTGAAAGATGGTTCTTTGCACTTAACTACGAGCAAGGGAGGGCCTGTCCTGCAGTTTCCCCTTAAGAGCCTGGAGTGGGAGCCTCGGGAGTTGGAACTCTGCAGTTTGCCTTAACTCCAACCAGCTCGGTCAGCTCTTTACCGCAAAACTCCTGTATTCCAAGGCCAGAGGTCCTCAGGTTCAAGCTCCACCCAGCTAGGTAGGTTAGACTAAGACTGTTTTCTTAAAATGAATCAAGTAAGAATAAAAACTAATACTTATTAATAAAAGCAGATACTTCTGCTGGGTGCAGTGGCTCATGGCTGTAATCCCAGCACTCTGGGAGGCCAAGGCGGGCGGATCATGAGGTCAAGAGTTTGATACCAGCCTGACCAAAATAGTGAAACCCCATCTCTACTAAAAATACAAAAATCAGCTAGATGTGGTCATGTGCACCTGTAATCCCAGTGAGCCAAGATCATGCCACTGCACTCCAGCCTGGGTGACAGAGTGAGAAAAAGAAAGAACAAATGAATAGATGGTGGCCGTAAGCCATAACATCATTCTTGTTCCCCAGGCTGGAGTGCAGTGGTGTTATCTCGGCTCACTGCAACCTCCGCCTCCTGGGTTCAAGCAATTCTCCTGTCTCAGCCTCCCCAGTAGCTGGGATTGCAGACACCTGCCGCCACGCCTGGCTAATTTTTGTATTTTAAGTAGAGACGGGGTTTCACCAGGTTGGCAAGGCTGGTCTTGAACTTCTGACCTTAAGTAATCCACCTGCCTTGGCCTCCCAAAGTGCTGGTATTACAGGCTGTGAGCCACCACGCCAGGCGTCCATTCTGTTTCTTAGAAAAATGGAGGCACTTGGTTATAAGCGAAAAATAATTAAAGAAGACCCGAGCTCAACTGCACTTGAGTAGATGACAGCTTTACAGTTCATAAACATTTACTTGTATTAATTTTTCTGTTTTCTCTTTAAATTTAGGAGCCAGTACATTTTCTTGGGCCTTGTAAAGCTCATAGGCACTAGGCCTGGGCCTGTCATGCCTGATAGAGAAACCCGCCTGTCCAAGGCCAGCCATGGTGGTTTGGGTGTGTGTCCCTGAAGGAACACCAGACCTGGAGCCAGGACTGTGGAAGCTGGTCCCAGCTCTGCCATTAACTAGCTGGGTGACCTTGGGCAATCTGCCAGCTTCTCTGGGCCGCTGTGTAGTCACTCATCAATTGGAGATAATGTCACCTCTATTTTTCTCCTGTGTCCTTTGCTGAAGGGGCATTTCTTTCAGCTGGGGAGACTGGAGGGGCTTAACTAAGTCTTGCCATAGAGCCACGTAAACACAATTTCTTTCTTTCTTTTTTTTTTTTTTTTTGAGACAGAGTCTTGTTCTGTCAACCAGGCTTGAGTACGGTGGCGCGATCTCAGCTCACTGCAAACTTCGCCTCCCAGGTTCAAGTGATTCTTCTGCCTCAGCCTCCTGAGTAGCTGGGATATCAGGTGTGCACCACTATGCCCAGCTGATTTTTGTATTTTTTTTTTTAATTTTTGTATTTTTAGTAGAGATGGGGTTTTACCATATTGGCCAGGCTAGTCTCAAACTCCTGACCTCATAATCCGCCTGCCTCGGCCTCCCAAAGTGCTGGGATTACAGTCATGAGCCACCGCACCCGGCCAGTAAACCCAATTTCTTTGGGATCCATTTGACACTGGTTGGCTGCCCACCGTCAGCCAAGCTCACAGCCAAGCTTGGAGAAGTAGAGGTGGCTGAGCCAGAGCTTGTGTTCACAGTAGCCCAGAAAGAGAGGCTCAGCAAAGACGTGTGGAAGGGGCACAGTGGGGTTCAGATGAGCAGCCTGAGAGCCTGAGAGAGCCATGGAAGAGCCCAACAATGGAAGGGCCTTTTCGTTGCTAAGTAAGGTAAAATACCCAAACCAAGTCAATTCAGCAATGATCCAGGTGGAAGCCTGGGATGCAAGAGTCAAAGGGGCAGGACTGTAGCTGCCTGTTAGCCCCAGTGTGGTGATTCCCTTCTGTTTTGTTTTGTTTTTTCCTTTTTTGAGACAGGGTTTAGCTCTGTCACTCAGATTGGAGTGCAGTGGCACATACCTGGTTGACTAAACCTCAGCCTCCTGGGCTAAAGCAATCCTCCCACTTCAGCCCCCTGAGTGGCTGGGACTATAGGTGTGAGCCACCACACCTGGCTAACTTTTCTGATTTTTAGTAAAGAAGAGGTGTATCCATATTGCCCAGGCTGATCTTGACCTACTGGGCTCAAGCAATCCTTGGCCTCCCAAAGTGTTGGGATTATAGGCATGAGCCACTGTACCCACCCTCTTTTAACAACTGTTAAGTGTACATCACAATATTGTTAACTATATATACACTGTTGTACAGGAGTTCTCCCGAACCCTTTCATCTTCCATGACTGAAACTCTGTCTCCTTGAGCAAAAGCTCCCCATTTCCCCTCCCCTCAGCTCCTGGAAACCACCATTCTACTTCTGTGTCTATGAATTTGATGACTTTGGATACCTCTTGTAAGTGGAATCATGCAATATTTCCCTTTTCGTGATTGGCTGACTTCACTCAGCATGATGTCTTCAAGGTTATCATTGGTATAGCATAGGGCAGGATTTCCGTTTTTTAAAAAAGACTGAATGATGTTTCATTGGATGTATATACTACCTTTACTTTATCCGTTCATCCATCCACAGACATTTAGGTTGCTTCCATGTCTTGGCTATTGCAGTTAATGTCGTAATGAACATAGGAGTACAGCTCTCCCTTTGAGACCCTGTTTTTCATTCTTTAGGATATATGCTCAGAAGTGGCATTGCAGTATCATATGGTTGGTCTATTTTTAATTTTTTGAGGAGCCTCTGTATTATTTTTCATAGCAGTTCACCATTTTACAATCCCACTAACAGTGTGCAAGAGTTCCAGTTTTTCTGCATCCTCACTGACACTTGTTACTTTTTGGGGTTTTTTTGTTTTTTGAGACGGAGTCTCGCTCTGTCACCCAGGTGGAGTGCAATGGCGCGATCTCAGCTCACCGCAACCTCCGCCTCCCGGGTTCAAGTGATTCTCCTGCCGCAGCCTCCTGAGTAGCTGAGATTACAGGCATGCGCCACCATGCTCGGCTAATTTTGTATTTTTAGTAGAGACAGGGTTTCTCCATGTTGGTCAGGCTAGTCTCGAACTCCTAGCCTCAGGTAATCCACCCACCTCGGCCTCCCGAAGTGCTCAGATTACAGGCGTGAGCCACTGCACCCACCTCAACATTTTTAAAGAAAATAATTTCCAACCCAGAATTCCATATCCTGCCAAACTAAGCTTCATAAGTGAAAGAGATATAACATCATTTTCAGACAAGCAAGTGCTGAGGTAATTCATCACTACCAGGCCTGCTTTGCAAGAGCTCCTGAAGGAAGCACTAATATGAAGGAAAAACCATTACCAGCCACTACAAAAACACACTGAAGAATCAACAGCTGTGAAGCAACTACATCAGCAAGTCTTCAGAGTAACCGGTGAGCATCATGATGACAGGATTAAATTCACACATAACAATATTAATCTTAAATGTAAATGGGCTAAATGCCCCAATTAAAAGACACAGAATGACAAGCTGGATAGAGTCAAGACTTGTGTGCTATATTCAAGAGACCACTCTGACATGCAAAGACACACGAAGGTACAAAATAAAGGGATGGAGGAAAATTTACCAAACAAACGGGACAATATTAGGTTAGTGCAAAAGTAATTGCGATTTGCCCAGGTAATTTACCTGCCTTGGCAAATCACAGTTACTTTGCACCAATCTTAATAGTATTTACAGGTCACCGTCCAGGTACTAGAAGCACTCATTGTTTCAGTGTTCAATAATGCTAGACCTTTTCAGAGGACAGAGATAGGACTCTTTAAAAAATTTTTTTAAGAAAAAAATGAGTTCATTCTGATCTGAGACTTTCAATTCAAATTCAGAATTCTACGTGTTTTGCTTCGTCTTAAAGATTTTACATCCGGGCTGGGCACTGTGGCTCATGCCTGTAATCCCAGCACTTTGGGAGGCTAAGGTGGGTAGATCACGAGATCAGGAGTTTGAAACCAGCCTGGTCAACATGGTGAAACTCCATCTCTACTAAAAATACAAAACTTAGCCAGGCGTGTTGTCATGCGCCTGTAATCCCAGCTACTCGGGAGGCTGAGGCAGGAGAATTGCTTGAACCCAGGAGGTGGACGTTGCAATGAGCCGAGATCGTGCCATTGCACTCCAGCCTTGGCGACAGAGCGGGACGGCATCTCAAAAAAAAAAAAAAAAAAAAAGATTTTACATCTGAATTGCCTTTCTTCTAATGCCCCAAATGTCCACTCTCAAGTATAATTACATAATTATTTATTTATATTTTTCTCCACCACATACACAGCAGTCTTAAAGTAATAACCCCTGTACGACCACCAAACAGTTATTATTGAAAACAGCTTTGTATTTTGATCTTGTAGTTTTCTTCTTATAGTAAATCCCATCAAGAATACATAGTCAAATGAATGTACTTTAAAGTTCCTTGGAATAGCTCCTCTCTGTGTTTTTTTAAAATTATTGTCATGGTTATACTTTAAGTTCTGGGGTACGTGTGCAGAATGTGCAGGTTCGTTACATAGGTATACACGTGCCATGGTGGTTTCCTGCACCCATCAACCTGTCATCTACATTAGGTATTTCTCCTACTGCTGTCCCTCCCCTAATTCCCACCTCCCACTCTGTGTTTTTGCTACCAACCCATTACACAGGAACATTTACTTCATTTTGCTTTCAATTTTTAGAATTACTTTTTAAAGTTAAATTTAGTTTTATTATTATGTGAAGTGTGTGCATGGTCAAAGTCAAATCTATAAAATATGATATATTTAAAAGGATCTAGGCTGGGAATGGTGGCTCATGCCTGTAGTCCCAGCACTTTGGGAGGCCAAAGTGGGGAGGATCACTTGAGCTCAGGAGTTCAAGACCAGCCTGGGCAACATAGCAAGACCCCATCTGTACAACAATTAAAAAAAATTTTTTTTAAAGCCAAGTGTGGCTTTCCATAGTGGCAGTATCGTAGCCAATGAGGTTTATCCGAGGCATGATTATTGCTAATTGAAAACTTTTCCCAATACTCCGCCATGATGACTTGCAATACAGTCAGCATTGGCAATTTTTGACAGTCTCTATAGAGACTGAAAAATTTCAAAATAAATAAATAAAAGCCAAGTGTGGTGGTGCGTGCCTGTAGTCCTAGCTATGTGGGAGGCTGAGGTGGAAGGACGGCTTAAGACCAGGATTTCAAGGCTGCAGTGAGCTATTATCATGCTACTGCCTGGGTGACAGAGCAAGACCCTGTCTCAAAACAAACAAACAAATAAATAAATAAAAAATAAATAAACCTAGTGTCTGTTCTCCCCCTACTCTATTCCTTCTTTCTGTTAAACTATCAATGTTTAGTATTTAATTGTAAGAAAGTATTTACATATTTTTGTTTATATTTGTATCTTTTGTTCTTAGAGAAACAGACCCTAAGGTGTCCTTAGGATCACATTGTATTAGTTTGTAGAGATCTTCCTTGTTCTTTCGTGGCTGCAAAGCACCCCATTGTGTGGATGTGCTATTGTTTATTTCTCAAAGTCCTTATTGATGGATTTTTGGCTTTTTCCCATGCTTTGGCTTTTACAAACAGAGCTGCAATAAACAGCCGTGTCTCTGTGCCTTTCCATATAGTTTGCGGTAGATTCCTAGATGTGGGATTGTAGGATCAAAGGGCAAATGTGCTCCTAGATTGCTAGATATTGGCAAATCCTCTTCTGTAGAGACCGTACCATTTTGCATTCCCACCAGGAATGTGTGAGAATGTTGGTTTTCTCACAGCCTGGAAAAGAGAGTGTACAGTATTAAGCTTTTGGATTTTGGCCAGTCTGATCAACGAGAAATAGTTCCTTGGGGCAATTTGTGTTTCTTTTACTATAAGCAAGGTTTAGTGTCTTTCTGTATAGTTTTGAAATATTTGCCTTTCTTTTTCTGTAAACTGTATTTTTAGTGCATTTTTCTATCAGGTTGTTGGCCTTTTAATCTGTATTAGAAGCTCTTCATAGCTGGGCGCGATTGCTCACGCCTGTAATTCCAGCACTTTGGGAGGCTGAGGTGGGCAGATCACCTGAGGTCAGGAGTTCAAGACCAGCCTGACCAACATGGTGAAACCCCATCTCTAAAAAAAAAAGAAGCTCAGCCGAGCGCGGTGGCTCACGCCTGTAATCCCAGCACTTTGGGAGGCCAAGGTGGGCAGATCTCTTGAGGTCAGGAGTTCGAGACCAGCCTAGCCAACTGCAGTGAGCTGAGATCGTGCCACAGCACTCCAGCCTGGGCAACAGAGTGAAACTTCCTCTAAGTAAATAAATAAATAATAAATCTCCAACTCCTTTGGAACACACTGTGGTCCACAGCATGAGGAATGCCTCCGGTTGGTTCTGAGTCCATGAAGTTCTTCTGCTATCCTGACTTCAGCCATGAAGTCACCCTCCCTTCCTCCCTCACTCCCTCCTTCCCTCCCTCCTTCCTTCTTTTCTTCCTTCCTTCCTTCCTTCCTTCCTTTTTTTTTGCCATGAAGTCTTGCTCTATCGCCCAGGCTGGTGTGCTGTGGCATGATCTCAGCTCACTGCGACCTCTACCTCCCAGGTTCAAGCGATTCTCCTGCCTCAGCCTCCCAAGTAGCTGGGATTACAGGTGTGTACCATCACACCCAGCTACTTTTTGTATTTTTAGTAGAGATAGGGTTTCACCGTGTTGGCCAGGCTGGTCTCGAACTCCTGACCTCAAGTTATCTGCCCTCCTTGGCCTCCCAAAGTGCTGGGATTACAGGCATGAGCCACTGTGCCCGGCCGAAGTCACCCATTGTTTCCCATGACTTGGGATGCTGCCTCTGTCAGACAGCAGCTTTCCATAAGTCATGGGGGCAATTTCTGGATTGTATGCTGTGTTCCTCAGAAGGATTGCTTCATTTTATTGATCCCTCCCTGCCAAGGTCCTCCCAGCCTCTCCAGGATAATAGGGTGTCAGGCAGAGCATCTGTAGCAGGAGGTGCCGTTGTGGCTGGCTCTAGGGCTGTGGAAGGCTTTTGCCTGACAACAAAGACTTTTGTTCCAGGCTCAGAGATCAAGCTTTATAGGCAAATGGTTTTGAGAAGATCCGCAAATCCCTACGAAGCTACACTTTGCAGATAGAGAAGCATTTCTGGAGAATCACTTTCAGAGAAGAAGAGTGGGCGCTGGAGGGGCCTCTGGCAGGAGGAGACTCCTATTCTGTCCCTGGGGAAAGGATGGATAGGACCAAGTGTTCTACAAATAGAACCAATGCTGGGGCCTGCAGGGGATCAAATCCTGGCTCGTGATGACCCTTGAAGGATGACTTCTTCATAAGCAAGACAGAACCACCCACCCATCCACTCATCTTGTAAATATTTACTTAATATTTAATTCCCTCCATAGCACACACAGGCTCTGTGCTGTGGGGGAGAGAGTTAGCACTCTGTTCCTTCCCCTTGTTTAGGGAGATGAGAGCAGGGGTTCCATGGGTCTGAGAGAGAAAAATGTCATAAAAAGAGGCATGGCCTTGTTTTCTGAGCAATGTTCAACACATGTTTTCTTTTGAGACAGGGACTCACTTTGTCACCCAGGCTGGAGTGCAGTCATGGCTCACTGTAACCTCTGCTTCCCAGGCTCAAGCAATCCTCCTGTCTTAGCCCCCCAAATAGCTAGGACTATAGGCATACACCACCGTACCCGGCTAACTTTTGTAATTTTTTTTTTTTTGTAGTGATAGGTTTTCGCCATGTTGGCCAAGTAGGTCTCGAACTTCTTGAGCTCAAGCAATCCACTTTCCTCGGCCTTCCAAAGTGCTGAGACTGGCTGGGTGCAGTGGCTCACACCTGTAATCCCAGTACTTTGGGAGGCTGAGGCGAGCGAATCACAAGGTCAGGAGTTTGAGACCAGCCTGGCCAACATAGTAAAACCCCATCTCTACTAAAAATACAAAAAATTAGCTGGGAATGGTGGCAGGCACCTGTAATCCCAGCTACTTGGGAGGCTGAGGCAGGAGAATTGCTTGAACCCGGGAGGCAAAGGTTGTAGTGAGCCGACATCATGCCACTACACTCCAGCCTGGGTGACAGAGCAAGACTCTGTCTCAAAAAAAAAAAAAAAAAAAAAAGCCAGGCACAGTGGCTCACGCCTGTAATCCCAGCACTTTGGGAGACTGAAGCGAGCGGATCACCTGAGGTCAGGAGTTCAAGACCAGCCTGACTAACATAGTGAAACCCCGTTTGTACTAGAAATACAAAAAATTAGCCGGACGTGGTGGCGCACGCCTGTAATCCCAGCTATTCGGGAGGCTGAGGCAGGAGAATTACTTGAACTGAGGAGGTGGAGGTTGCTGTGAGCCAAGATTGCACCATTGCACTCCAGCCTGGGCAACAAGAGTGAAACTCCATCTCAAAAAAAAAAAAAAAAAAAAAAGTGCTAGGATTACAGGCATGACCCACCGCGCCCAGCCGCCACATCTGCTTAAGTAAATCATTGGTTCCATGTCTCAACTCTGCTGAATAGAAATACAAGTTGTAGGAGGAGAAGAGGGCCAGGGTAATAGGAAGACTGGGACAAATCTTTAATGACATGCTGAACTGTCATGTTATAAAGAAAGAAAGAAAAAATACTTTCTAGGAGACAGGCTTGAAGTATAGACAGAGAGAAGTCATTTTCAGCCTTGGGGCTCTAGGGCGAATTTGTCAAATTGATTTTTTGGTGGTTTGGTTTGGAGCAGATTGCTTTTCAATAAATTGTCTGCCTGCAGCACGAGCTGTAGCTATGAAAGGCATCTTTTGAAGGGTCGCAGCTCCCACTTCCCTCCAGCACTTTTAAGATGTAGTGAACGAAGGCTGGGCATGGTGGATCAAACCTGTAATCTCAGCACTTTGGGAGGCTGAGGCGGGCAAATCAGTTGAGATCAGGAGTTCGAGACCAGCCTGGCCACTATGGTGAAACCTCGTCTCTACTAAAGATACAAAAAATTAGCTGGGCATGGTGGAGCACGCTTGGAATCCCAGCTACTCGGGAGGCTGAGGCACGAGAAGCACTTGAACCCAGGAAGCAAAGGTTGCAGTGAGCCAAGATCATGCCACTGCACTCCACCCTGGGAGACAGAGTGAGACCCTGTCTCAAAAAAACAAAAAGAAATTACAAATGGTTAAATATTGGAGAAGATGGATATGCTAATTACCCTGATGTGATCACTAGAAATTGTATGTATTGAAATACCACTATGTACCCCATTAATACGTGCAATTATTATGTGTCAATTAAAAAATAAAATAAAATAAATAGCTGGATGCAGTGGCTCATGCCTGTAAGCCCAACATTTTGGGAAGCCAAGGCAGGAGGATCACTTGAGCCCAGGAGTTCTCTGAGATCAGCCTGGGCAAAATAGGGAGAGGTCTTGTCTACTATAAATTTAAAAAAAAAAAAAAAAAAAAAAGCTGGGTGCAGTGGCTCACACCTGTAATCCCAGAAGTTTGGGAGGCCAAGGCAGGAGGATCACAAGGTCAAGAGACCATCCCGGCCAACATAGGGAAACCCCATCTCTAAAATAAATAAATAAATAAATAAAATTAAATAAAAAAAAAAACTAGCCGGGCCAGTGGTGTGCACCTGTAGTCTCAGCTACTCAGGAGGCTGAGGGTGGAGGATTGCTGGAGCTGGGGAGTTCAAGGTTGCCATGATCATACGACTGCACTCCAGCCTGCGTGACAGCGTGAAACCCTGTTTCTAAAAAAAATAAAAAATAAAAGAATAAAAAATAAAAAAATAAAGAATAAAATACAGGCAGGCCCTAAAGGTCTAGAGTGGGGTGGGGCCATAGGCATGGAGCCCGTCGTAAGCTCCTTCTGCACTGGGTCATTCCTGCTCTGCTCACCTCCTGGGGTCGCTGTGAGGATGGACGGACATGAAGACCCTATAACCTGTGGTGTGTCCCTACAATAATATCACGGTTTGTTTGCTGAGATTTTGCAACCCTTGCCCCCACTGCTAAACAACAGTTGATTCCTTAGCAGCTCTGACCTTGTACCTCCTTATCTCCCCGAGGTGGCCCTGAAGCCCAAGCGTCACAGAGTCAAACGTGGTTAAGAGTAAAAGTGGCAGCCGGGCATGGTGGCTCACGCCTGTAATCCAAGCACTTTGGAGGCCAAGGCGGGCGGATCACCTGAGGTTGGGAGTTCAAGACCAGCCTAACATGGTGAAACCCTGTCTTAAAAAAAAAAAAGAAAAAAAAAGAGTAAAAGTGGCTTTAGAAATCATGGTGTCTGGCAATTCTCAGCGCCGGGAGCTGCCCTCACTCTGCCTCTTTTGAGACTTTCATGGGAAGCCGGGGCTTTTAGGGGAGTGTGTCCTGGTCCTCAGCTGTGTACAGAAGGAAGAATTACCTGGGTGGTTTGACCAAGTCCAGGCTGCCCCCAGCCCAGGCCTCCCCTCCATGCAGGACCAGGCTGGCGATATTCACTGTCTCTCCTGGACTGCCCATCTGGGCCAGGAGAACCAGAGGCTCAGTGCAGGAGGGGTTGGGGGGCTCACCAGGACGTGGCTCCTTCCTCTGCTGGTCCATAGCACAATGGGACCCTTCCTTCTGACCGTCCCTTTTATTTTATTTTATTTTATTTTTATTTTTGCTGAGACTGATTCTCGCTCTTGTTACCCAGGTTGGAGTGCAATGGCACGATCTCGGCTCACCGCAACCTCCGCTTCCCAGGTTCAAGTGATTCTCTTGCCTCAGCCACCTGAGTAGCTGGGATTATAGGTGCATGCCACTGGCTAATTTTTTTTTTTTTTGTACTTTTAGTAGAGACAAGGTTTCCCCATGTTGGCCAGGCTGGTCTGGAACTCCTGACCTCAGGTGATCCGTCTCTGCCTCCCAAAGTGCTGGGATTACAGACATGAGCCACCGTGCCCGGCCCTGCCTGTTCCTTAGCCCATTGCTCCCTGTCCTGAGGATTCATATCTACAGCATCCAAGTGCCCCCATTATGATGCCGCCCGCTCCCCTTCTGCTCATCTTCTTCAGATCCAGTGCCTGCTTCTTGAACCTTTGTGCCATATGGCATGCTTCCCATCTCCTCTGTCCTGGTCCCCTCCCCAGCCTTGCTGTCCTTCCTGCCCAAGTGGTGTCTGGTGCAGAGAACAGACAGGCCCCCAGGTGGACTTGGCCGAGCTTTGCAGTGCTCACCGTGGCAGGTGGCAAAGTGCTGCCCCAGGGGCTTTAGAAGAACCCTAAGCAGAAACCATCAAGAAACCTCAGGAAGTCGGCCAGGAGCAGTGGCTCATGCCTGTAATCCCAGCACTTTAGGAGGCTGAGGTGGGCAGATCACCTGAGGTCAGGAGTTCGAGACCAGCCTGACCAACATGGAGAAACCCCATCTCTACTAAAATCTCAAAAAATTAGCCAGACATGGTGGCACATACCTGCAATCCCAGCTACTCAGGAGGCTGAGGCAGGAGAATCGCTTCAACCCGGGAGATGGAGGTTGTGGTGAGCTGAGATCACGCCATTGCACTCCAGCCTGGGCACAAGAGCGAAACTCTGTCTCAAAAACAAAACAAAACAAAACCAACTTGTCAATTAGATCTCCCAGTCCTGGTGTGGGAAGTTAACTCAGGAGGATCAGCTGGAGGAAACAATGAGAGGGTGAGTGGAGGGGTGGGGGCTGGAAGTTCCTAAGATGGTCTGTCCTACCCCTGAGACCACTCGGCATCTTTCTGGTCAATTAAGTAAAAGAAGCTGTCCTGAGCTCAGTGGGTGACTGGCCGTGTGGGAGCGGAGCAGGCTTCTTAGGCCACAGCTCAAGGGCCTGGCCTGGGCGCTGCACTGAGCCTTGGCAGGGAGCCCACGGCAAGGTTAATCTTCACCTTCTCTGGCTCCACATCTCCTGGAGGAAGAGAGCAAAACCTTTGTTCCCTCTGCTGTAAGAGGAGTTTGGGGCCTACCTTGCCAAAGAAAGACTGAGTTTGTAAGTGTTCAGTAGATTTGTGTGTACAAAGAGAAGTCAGCAGAAACGTTTTCATCCAGAGAGGACATTTCATCACCCCATCCTTGGCACGTGAGAGTCAGGCAGTCTGTACGGTGATTGACGGGAATGCCTGACTCCATGGGGCACTAAAAAGAAAACAGAAGGCTGTGTTCTGTCCTTGTGAAAGCAAAGGGTCCCTGCTGACAGCATAGCTTGCTATCTACGGCTCTGCTTAGTCAAAATAATGCTCCAGCCCGGGTGTGGTGGCTCACGCCTGTAATCCCAGCACTTTGGGAGGCCAAGGCGGTCAGGAAGTTGAGACCAGCCTGGCCAACATGGTGAAACCCCATCTCAAAAAAAAAGACGCTCCATGTATTTATTTTTTATTTTTATTTTTTATAAAGATGGGGTTTCACCATGATGGCCAAGCTGGTTTTGAACTCCTGACCTCAGGTGATCCACCCACCTCGGCCTCCCAAAGTGCTAGGATTACAGGCGTTAGCCACCACGCCTGGCCGTATTTATTTATTTTTTGAGACAGGGTCTTGCTCTGTCGCTCAGGCTGGAGTGCAGTGGCACAATCTCAGCTCACTGCAACCTCTGGCTCCTGGGTTCAATCGATTCTCCTGCTTCAACCTCCCAAGTAGCTAGGATCAATCACAGATGTGCACCACCACTCTCGGCTAATTTCTGTATTTTTGGTAGAGATAGGGTTTCACCATTGTTGGCCAGGCTGGTCTTGAACTCCTGACCTCAAGTGATCTGCCCTCCTCGGCCTCCCAAAGTGTTGAGATTATAGGTGTGAGCCACCACATTCAGCCAACGCTCCTTATAAATGTGTATACACTTTATGCAGACAAGAAAGATTTTCTGCTTCCATGAGTATCTCTGCGAGTAACCAGATGAAAGGGAAAACAGCCCCAGAGATTTTCCAGAGTGTTCCCTGGATCTCCAGATTCTGGCATATTCGATGCCCCTCAGGACTTCTATATTTGCTGTTCTCTCCGTCCATATGCTGTCCTAAATCTCTGCTGGGCTGGCCTCTTAGCACAGAGAGCTCAGCAGAAGAGTCAGCTCCTAGCGGCCTTCCCTCACCCCCTCCTCAAAGGGGTGCATCTCCCCAAGACTAAGTCCCTCTCCATGCCATTACTGTTTTTGCTTGTAATTAGCACTATTTCTGTGGAATATACCGACTCTTTCCAGCCTCCACTGACTACAGTGTGACCTTTCTGAGAGTCATCGGGCCCTATCATCATCATCACTGCTGTATCCCAGTGCTTAGACGGATACCTGGCACGTGGGCAATGTTCAGTCAGTATCTGTTGGATGGGTAGATGGAACTTGGGTTTGGATGGAGTGAGGAAGAAGATGGCTTGGAGAGACAAGTGGAGCCAAGAGGACAAGGTGGCCTTTTCTTTCTTCAGCTTTCCTCTTCACATACGGCCCTGAGGAGCAGATCGCTGGAGAAAGAGGCAGCCCACTGTCCCTGTCCCTGGAAGCACCTTCACCAAGCAGGGGCTGATGTTCTCCCCATAGGCTGGTCCAGGCAGACGGAGACTCCTTCAGCCAAGATGCTTCTGGAGCAGCAGACCCACCTCGGTCACCATCCTTTAGTTAAATTGGAAGACTCCCAGCCCCTGTGAACAAATCCATCGGGAATTCTCTGTCTGGTGTGGGGCTGGAACTCAGGGAACTCCAGGCTAGAAAAAGTGGGATGGGCCCACGTGGCTTGCAGAACTTTAAAAGTAAGTGAACAGGCTGAAGGAGCTAAGTTTCTTCCCTTTTTTTTTAGATGGAGTTTCACTCTTGTTACTCGCGCTGGAGTGCAGTGGCGCGATCTCAGCTCACTGCAATCTCTGCATCCGGGGATCAAGCGATTCTCCTGCCTATGCCTCCCAAGTGGCTGGGATTACAGGGGCCTGCCACCATGCCTAGCGTAATTTTTTGTATTTTTATTTTTTTTAATTTATTTATTTTTGAGACGGAATTTTGCTCTTGTTGCCCAGGATGGAGTGCAATGGCGCAATCTCGGCTCACGGCTACATCTGCCTCCTGGGTTCAAGCGATTCTCCTGCCTCAGCCTCCCTAGTAGCTGGGATTACAGGCGCCCACCACCAAACCCAGTTAATTTTTTGTATTTTTAGTAACGATGGAGTTTCACTATGTTGGCCTGGCTGGTCTCGAACTCCTGACCTCAGGTGATCCACCCACCTCAGCCTCCCAAAGTGCTGGGATTATAGGCACAAGCTACCGCGCCCGGCAATTTTTTGTATTTTTGGTAGAGACGGGGTTCACCATATTACCCAGGCTGGTCTCGAACCCCTGACCTCAGGTGATCTGCCCACCTCAGCCTCCCAAAGTGCTGGGATTACAGGCATGAGCCAGCACACCTGGCCCAGGTTTCTTTCAGTTTGGGCAGCTCGCAGGCCCTTCTAGTTATTCTAGCATCCAAGGTTCCCTAACTCTGCCTTCTGCTGTCTCTAATTGGATTAAGCTCCTCAGAGGCAGAACCCTACAGGGAGGTTCTTTTGCCAATGACTCCTTGAGGGAGAACTCTCAGGATGAAAATCATTGTTGGTGGGGAGCGGGGAGGGGGCATGTAGAACAGGACAGATGCAGAAGCAGAGCAAAGCTGTTCCAGCTCTGGTCTGACTTGGCCTGATCCCTGGGGAGCTGTGGAGTGCACCATGGAGTTGTTCCACCTTGAACGCCTTTGTCCCCGTGGCCTACCTGGTCACTGGGTGCAGGTCACTCCCTGGGGAATACAGTAACTGGGTGCATTTTGTCAACCAAAGGCACTGCTGTGAGCTAGCAGCAGCCAGCACTCTCAGTTGCTGGGGACAGGGATCTGGGTGGGCACTCACAGTGTCTCCTGTGGCCTCCAACCTTGCCTGTCCAGAATGAACACCCCTTCTCTTGAAAGTGCCATGGCCTCTACCAACCCCTGCCTCCAAGACCCCGCCTGCTCCTCTGAAAGGCGTCACTGTCTCCTCTGCACCTTTGATTCCCACATGGCTTATTCATCCCAATCATGTCTTCCTATTCGACTCTCTCCTTCCCCCTGGAGTGTGGGCCTTGCCCTTAAGTGTCCTTGGAAGGCAGGGACCATCTCCAAATCCCCTTGTGTCGCTAACGAGGCCTGGCACAGAGCTGGGCACCTCTGAGGTGTCCTAGAGTGGACGCAGCTGGACTTGGGGGACACTGAGTTTAGGAGGCTATTGCCCAGGACCTGCCCAGGGTCTCGGGCTGCAGGCAGAGCTGGGACTAGAATCCATACCGCCACTTGAATCCTCCCCTGTTGTCAAATCCTGATTAGGGTACATTTTTTATTTTATTTTATTTTATTTATTTATTTTGAGACAGGGTCTCACTTTGTCTCCAGTCTGGAATGCAGTGTTGCGATCTCAGCTCACTGCAACCTCCACCTCCTGGGCTCAAGTGATCCTCCTGTCTCAGCCTCCTGAGTAGCTGGGACTACAGGCACATACCAGCACACCTGGCAAATTTGTTGTATTTTTGGTAAAGACGGGGTTTCACCATATTGCCCAGGAGGTCTCAAACTGCCTGCATTGGCCTCCCAAAGTGCTGGGATGAGCCAAAATATGGGCCAGGGTACATATTTTCTTTTTCTTTTTTTTTTTTTTGGAGATGGAGTCTCACTCTGTCACCCAGGTTGGAGTGCAGTGGCACAATCTCGGCTCACTACAACCTCTGCCTCCTGGGTTCCAGCAATTCTCCCACCTCAGCCTCCTCCTGAGTAGCTGGGATTACAGGCGCCTGCCACCACACCTGGCTAATTTTTTGTGTTTTAGTAGAGATGGGCTTTCACCGTGTTGCCCAGGCTGGTGGTCTAGAACTCCTGACCTCGTGATCTGCCCGCCTCGGCCTCCCAAAGTGCTGGGATTACAGACATAAGCCACCGCGCCCGGCCCGGGGAACATATTTTCTAACCCACTCCCATGGTTTCAGTGTCTTGTGTTTCTGGGTGTTAGGCTTGCTAGGATTCTAACCTTTGCTTTCCTAGAACAGAAAGCTCCAACTTTGTGTATAATCTTACTCAAGTTGACCCACTGCTCAGGAAACAAAATGAGAATTAAAATCCCCAGGGGAACTACCATACACACATATTGCAAAAGCCTCCGAGGTCAAGTGTGTGGGATTTCCAGAGGAAGTGAAAATCAGGACCAGCAAGAGTATCAGACCAGCTGGCCAGAGCCCCACCCACATAGCTAGCCTTGCCCTGCAGCCAAGAACAAGCTTAGTTCCTCTGAGCCAGAGCTCATAAGACCCCGCCGACCCAACACTGGGTTGCATGTTAGTGCCACTGCCATGGTGGGTCCCCTGAGTCCAGGAGGCCTTAGAAAGATTCCGAGGCCTGGCCATGCATGGATTTTGCTCTTTAAAAATGTCTCTCTCTGGCTTACACCTGTAATCCCAGCACTTTGGGAGGCTGAAGTGGGCAGATCACAAGGTCAAGAGATGGAGACCATCCTGGCTAACACAGTGAAACCCCATCTAAACTAAAAATACAAAAATTAGCTGGGCCTGGTTGCGCAGTCCCAGCTACCCGGGAGACTGAGGCAGGAGAAACGCTTGAACCTGGGAGGCAGAGTGAGCTGAGAGCGTGTCACTGCACGCCAGCCTGGGCGACAGAGTGAGACTCCATGTCAAAAAAACAAGTCTCTCCTCTCTTTCAAATGTGCAGTTGCCCTAGAACCCACCCTAACACCACCCACGAATGGACGGAAGGACAGAAAATGGCAGAAAAGACCCCCCAGCCACCAGGACTCTTTGGAGGCCAGTGCTATCCCTCTGTTCTCTAACAGTGCTAGGAGAGGATGGGTCCGTGGGGAATCGTTCTGGTCCAGAGCCAAGGCAGCAGCTGTGCTGTGCCTCCAGACTGTTCTGGAGGAAGAAAATAGTGCAAAAAAAGATGTTATTCAGGTCCGAAAGCAGCCTCCCTCTCCGGCTCAATCTCCCTCTTTCTCTCCGAAATTCTTCACACCCACGGGCATCAGCTTTTTCTGTCCCATGATGTCGGGGGTGGAGATGGGGGATGGGAGAACTGGCTGCCTGACTCCGCCTGACCAGCTGGCTGCAATCTGTAGGTTGTGGAGCACCCGAGATCCAGACTGTTCCCCAGACACCAACTGCCAGCCCTAAGTGTCCTCCATTTGCTACCACCGAGGGGACCAAGGATTTTTCTCTCCCACAAACCATATAACTGGACTCAAAGCCTTTTGTTTTCGGAGAGCTTATTGAGGAGTGGATGGGAAGAGCATTGACAAGATGGGGGAGGCTACCAGCTTCCCCAGGGAAGGTGACTAGGCCAAGACTTCGCAGCGTGAATTTGTGCTTATCTGACTTGGACAGTTGGTTAGGATTAAAAGAAGCCATTTTTCAGCATATGTATGGCCACCTCCCCAGAAGAGTTTCTCTTCTGTGAATAAAATACGAACCAAGGTCATACCAATGTTCAAAGCTCAGGTAAGGCTGAGTGTGGTGCTCATGGCTGTACTCCCGACTTGGGAATCTGAGGTAAAGGGATGGCTGGACCCCGGGAGGCTAAGCCTGCAGTGAGCCGTGATCATGCCACTGGCCTCCAGCTTGTGTAACAGACTGAGACCCTGTCTCAGAGCAACAACAACAACAAAAAGTTTAGATAAGACATTTTGGCGTGGCCGGACATGGTGGCTCACACCTGTAATCCCAGCACTTTGGGAGGCCGAGACTGGAGGATCACAAGGTCAAGAGATGGAGACCAGCCTAGCCAACGTGGTGAAACCCCATCTCTACTAAAAATACAAAGAATTAGCTGGGCGTGGTGGTGTGCACCTCTAGTCCCAGCTACATGGGAGGCTGACGCAGTAGAATTGCTTGAACCCGGGAGGAGAGGTGAAGGTTGCAGGGAGCTGAGACGCACTACCTCACTCCAGCTTGGCAACAGAGTGAGACTCTGTCAAAAAAAAAAAAAAAAAGATATTTTGGCTCAAAATCTATCATGAACCCCAAAAATTCTGCCCAGGTCAATCTAGTCCAAAAAAGAAGAATGTTTTTCTTTACTAAATTTGTTTCTCTAAAGAGTTGGACCTGAGTTCATTTGTCTCTTTCTCCAATGCCTTAGAAATTAATGGTGTAGGCCGGGTGAGGTGGCTCATGCCTGTAATCCCAGCACTTTGGGAGGCCGAGGCGGGTGGATCATGAGGTCAAGAGATCGAGACCATCCTGGCCAACATGGTGAAACCCCATCTCTATTAAAAAAAAAAAAAGAAATTAATGGTGTAGATCAATGAGGTACAATTTAGAGTCTAGAAATAAACCTGTACATGTAAGGTCAATTGATTTTCAAAAAGGGTGCCACAGGCTGGGTGCAGTGGCTCACGCCTGTAATCCCAGCACTTTGGGAGGTGGTTGGATCATGTGAGATCAGGAGTTTGAGACCAGCCAGGATAACATGGTGAAACCCTGTCTCTACTAAAAACACAAAAATTATTCGGGCATGGTGATGGGTGCCTGTGGTTCCAGCTACTCAGGAGCTGAGGCAGGAGAATCACTTGAACCCAGGAGGCACATTGCAGTGAGCCAGTATTGTCCCCTGCACTCCAGCCTGGTGACGCTGTGAGACTCTGTCTCAAAAAAATAAATAAGGCCGGGCGTGGTGGCTCACGCCTGTAATGCCAGCACTTTGGGAGGCTGAATCACTAGAGGTCAGGAGTTCGAGACCAGCCTGGCCAACATGGTGAAACCCCATCTTTAATAAATAAAAAAAGAAATAAATAAAAAACACGGCCAGGGCTAGCTCATGCCTATAGTCCCAGCACTTTGGGAGGCTGAGGTGGGTGGATCACCTGAGGTCAGGAGTTTGAGACTAGTCTGGCCAACATGGTGAAACCCTGTCTTTACAAATAATACATTTGTTCCCAAGTCTGGTTGCTCAAAATCAGGACTCCTAGAGCTGGTCAATTACAGCAAGTACTTTTGTTTGGTTAACCCAAAGTCGCGGTGTTAGCCCACGCCCGGCTAATTTTTGTGATTTTAGTAGAGACAGAGTTTCATCATATTGGCCAGGCTGGTCTTGAATTCCTGACCTCAAGTGATCCGCCTGCCTCGGCCTCCCAAAGTGCTGGGATTACAGGCATTAGACACTGTGCCTGGCCTACTTTTTTTTTTTTTTTTTTTTTAACAGGCTTAATTAACTTTTTCTTGTATAAAAACACTATGTTGTGGCCACAGCTGAAGCCTGGGTCCTCTACACAGAGACTCTGTGTGGGTCTTGACAAGATGGTGAGTGAATTCCTGGTAGGGAGACTTGGTGAATACAGTCTTCTTCTACAGGTCTGGTCAGGTAGCTGTAGGTCTTGGAGATGGCATCAAAGCTGGCCTTGGCGAGGGTGCCCAGGGTGGCAGTGCAGCTCCTGGCTAAGGTGTAGCAGTCATCAGTACCAGCTATCATCAGCACCTTCCTGGCATCAGGGCCAAGATGATGCCAGTGCCCTTGGGCACAGGGTTAAGGTGTACTAGCACAGAGCCACAGTGGCCTGTCACCTTGCAAGGGACAGTGTGGGACTTGCTGATATTGTTCCCCCAGTAGCGTCTGTGCCCAGGGACCACGGAGAGCTTGGCCAGGATGATGGCCCCTTGGATGGCAGTGGCTACCTCCTTGAAACACTTCACACCCAGAATGATGTGGCCATTGCAGTCTGAATGGCAACAAGCGCCTTGAACCTGGTGCGCTGGCCAGCGCAGGTCTGCTTCTGTGCCAGCATGATCTTTTTTTTTTTTTTTTGAGACGGAGTTTTGCTCTTGTTACCCAGGCTGGAGTGCAATGGCGCGATCTCGGCTCACCGCAACCTCCGCCTCCTGGGTTCAAGCAATTCTCCTGCCTCAGCCTCCCGAGTAGCTGGGACTACAGGCACGTGCCACCATGCCCAGCTAATTTTTGTATTTTTAGTAGAGACGGGGTTTCA
>PVKV010016507.1:0-50592 GCA_004027835.1 Alouatta palliata
TCTCACTCTGTAGCCCAGGCTGGAGTGCAGTGGCCAATCTCCGCTAACTACAACCTCCGCCTCCCAGGTCCCAGTTCAAGCAATTCTCCTCAGCCTCCCAAGTAGATGGGATTACAGGCAAGAGTCACCACGCCCAGCTAATTTTTGTGTTTTTTAGTAGAGATGGGGTTTCACCATGTTGGCCAGGCTTGTCTTGAACTCCTGACCTCGTGATCCGCCTGCCTCAACCTCCCAAAGTGCTGGAATTACAGGCATGAACCACTGCCCCGGCCTCTGTCCCTTTCTTGATTGTCCATTCTTACCTTTCTCTCCAAGGACTGCTGCTTCAGCTGAATCCACATGGAGGCCAGGTCCTCAGATGGCCTGGTGGGAATGCAAGGGCTGTGCTCTCAGAAGCATCTGGGGTGAGCTTGCCACTCAGAAGCAGGAAGAACTGTTCCAATCAGCTTTCTTTATGAGAGAGACACACCTGGCTGGAGGTGCTGGTTTTTCTGCTTGACAACCCTAAGGCCTGGGCATACCTCAAAGTTGCTTCAGGTAGTTTGGTCAGCATGTTTCAGCTAGTCAGCTCCTATCCCCAGGGTCTGTGGGCTTTTATTTTTGGAGTGGTATAATGGATTCCTAAGACTCTGGATGACCTCACATTCAGGGTGCTTTCTTGGGGGCAGTTTGGCTATTCAAGCTGGCTGGAGGCCAAATGGAAATCTGGACCTCTCAGGAAACTGGCTGATATGCTGGGTGAGTAGGGATGGGGAGAGAGAGTGTTGCTTTACTTTTCACAGTAACCCAAAGAGTTGCCATCTATTACCATCCCCATTTTGTAGAAGAGGAAAGGGAGGCACAGAGAATTTTAGAAACTTGTCCAGTGGTAGAGTCCAGAGGTTCAGAGTGAAACCAGGACCTGGCTTCTACGCTTACACTTAGTTCTTTGAATTTAGCTTAATTTTCTTTTTCCCTAATGGAGCTTTTATTCCTGCTACCCTTTCCCTGCTCCTATTAATCTAGGGTAAAAAGTTGAAAAGAGTAAAAAGTTGAGTAAAAATGGTCTTTGGACTAGTTTCCACAGTCCCAGTATCTCACTCCTTGATGAGGTAATCCAGTCATTGAGAATATTGATTGGGGCCAGCCTAGATTGAAATGTTCTTGGCTTCAAAGAATAACTGAAGAATAAAGAGTCTTCTCATTCTTTGGCTTTGCTAGAGTGTGAAAACCAGACTCTGGGAATTTAAGTTGTTGCTGAAAACAACCAGTTCAATATCCCAGTGGAATCATGGCTACCTTCAGTTATGGAGTCTGACTCCATAACTGACTTCATGTTTGTTGATCACTTATTTATTAAGCACATTCTACAAGGTTCAAAATGTTCATGGTGCTCTAAAAATGTAGAAGAAAAAACCCCGTAACCAACTATATGTGTCCTAAATCAGAGAGACTAGATGTTGCTACCTTAAAAATTAGATACATCATTAAATCAAGGAAAGACTGAGGCTCTGTCTAGATTGAAGGAGACTAAAGAGACGTGACAACTAAATGCAATATGTGAACTGGAACTGAATCCTTTGCTTGAAAAGACATTACTGGAACAATTGATGAATATTGAGTGGAATCTGAGGATAAGATGGTCATAATGTGTCAATGTTACTTTCCTGGTTTTGTAGGCTGTATTGTAAAGTATGAAAGATAATGTCCTTGTTTGTAAACAGTCTATACCAAATCATTCAGGGATGATGGACTATTAGGTTGGCAACTTACTCTCAACGGGATAAAATGACTTTTTGCTTGGGTTGACTGACCATCCTTGTTTGCCTGGGATATTCTCAGTTTTAGCATTGATGGCCATGTGTCAGGGGAAACCCCTGAGTCCCAGGCAAATAACGATGGTTGGTTACCCTATTTATACTGTACCTGCAACTTTTTTTGTAAACTTGAGTTGTTTCAAAGTAAATATTTTTGTAAAAAGTTAGATAACTCTAGAAATAAAAATTAAATGACCAATATAATAAGCATGAGTAAAGAAGCAATACGTGATAATTACTAAGCAATGTACAGACACTAAGTGGTATCGTTGGTAGAAGGTGTCATTCGTGGTAAGCTGGAATGGTCAGAGACGGTAGATGATACTACGTGAGGGATTGCAGGTGTGCTGCCAGACTGAGTATGTCCCACTACTGTGCTGCAATGGAGACAGGGCGCTTGTCATGCATGGCCCTGCTGTTCTCAACCAGGCTGACCTAGAAGAAATCATTTAACCATTCTAAGCCTCAGTCCTCTCATCTGTAAAGTAAGAATATTGTATAGAAGATTTCAAATACTTTCTCTTGGCAGTTGAATCCTTTCCTTAAAGGAAGTCTTACCATTTAAAACGTACTGGAATTGTCCTAGTTGAAGTGCGTGAAGGGTTCCAAATCCTGCAGTCCCCTAGAATTTGCCTGCCTCTTCTAAGCCCCCTCTGTCATGATCTCTGGTTTTCCTTGCAAATGTGGAGCTCTGCAGAATGCATTGCAAAAGCCACTGGGCTAGAAAGGATTTCTTTGTCATTTATAATCTCTCCTTTGCCTTCTAAGCTAGATGACTCCTTTTCTCCTGGAAAATTCCATGATGCAAATATCTGTTACTTCCAGAACAGACATGGTGTCTTCAGGAATTATTTGTCAAAGTGCATAAATACACGTTTCAGAGAAAGTGTCTATTTAGTGTTATTTCGTATCAGCATTATGTGTTTAAGATTATAACTTCTTGTCATTTAGCAACACCTAAACATGCATTTATTTATGAGGTTGATTTCCTATTGGGCATTGAGTCGAATGCAGCCTGAGAACACTAAACAGGGGTCAGGGAAGGGGGAGAGTATAGGCTAAATCCAGGCCAACATGGAACATGACTTTTTAAATATAAGGTCGTGGTTTCATCTTGAAATTTTTTCTCCAAAAGTGACATGACAGTCATTACACTTTTTGTCATTATACTTTTAGTATAAAGATTAAGAAAATATACAATGTCAAAAGGCTTCTCTGAGTGCAGAAGTTATTTGCATATGAATATGTATTTTATGAATTACAGTGTTATTTGTTTATTATTCAGACTTTTTGGCTCACATAAGGGTTCTCCAATGACTTGGAGCAACTGTGACTCTTTCTACCCCCAAGGGTCTGCAGCCCTTGGGCTGCGCCAGTTTCTTCTGGCTAAATTCTCTCATCTGGAAACCTTTACAGATGCTGTTGCTTCTGCCTGAAGCATCATGTGTTTAAAAAATGTTTCTTTTTAAACATATTGCAGATGAACCCATTACCTCCCCCACAGACTGTACATTCTCCGCAGAATCAAGCACATATGCCTCGATCCCACAGCCTAAAGCTCTTATGAGCCAAGCCTGTGACTTATTATGAAAGCATTGTGATTCTCAAGTGTGATTCTTCCATAAATGGCAGCCAATCAGTGTTGATGGCTTCCCAAGACACCCAAGTGAACCCCACAGAATATCAGACCTTTGGGCTGAGGGGCCCTCAGGCGTTACCTCATTATTTAGCAAATGGAAAGAAACCTCTCCTCCTTGAAGTGTCCAAAGTGACTCCTGGGAAGCAGAACAATACTGGGACCAGAGAGCCCAGCAGGGGCCCAAGAGAAATTGCTGCCCGACTGAATGGCATCTCCATATGTTGGCTGATACCTTCGTCCCTGAGACACAGAAGCTGAGTCATGTTATAAATTGGGTCTAGAAGTTCTCCTCCAGCTCTCCTGAAGAGCACACATTGAAAAGTCCCAAAACTTTTGTAGGACTTCCTTCGTCTAACCTTTGCCAAAGTTCAAATGCTCTAGGAAGTAAGAAAAAGGCTTATCTGAGATCATCTGATCCAACCCCTCTGCTCAAAGACCAGTCCAGTACCCAAATGGATATTCATAGCTTCTCTTTAAGCTCCCAGAATAACTTGTCAGAAATGGCCTTGTCTTCGGAATTTTCGAATTCTTTCCTGAAGGATTTTCTTGGCTATCAGTCTTGTGAGTGGCAAGAAACTACAGTTAGGAATCCCACCACTTTGGGAGGCCGAGGTGGGTAGATCACCTGAGGTTGGGAGTTTGAGACCAGCCTGACCAACATGGAGAAACCCCATCTCTACTAAAAATATACAATTTGTTGGGCATGGTGACACATGCCTGTAATCCCAGCTACTCAGGAGGCTGAGGGAGGAGAATTGCTTGAACTCGTGAGGCAGAGCTTGTGAGCCAAGATTGCAGCATTGCACTCTAGCCTGGACAACAACAGCAAAATTACGTCAAAAAAAAATATATATATATAGTTTTTTTTTTAAACTAACTGTAGATAGGGAGCTGCCATGCCCCCTGCTAACAGTCTTAAGCAGGAAGCTTCTGCTCAGCAAAAATAAGACAGAGCAGGAAATAGACATATTCAGAACCCCAGTGAGGATGAGGTGTTTCCTGAGAGGTTGGGGTTCAGCCACAACTCAGACACACTTATGTAGATAGTAAAATTTTAGAGGAGACTGTGCAGATCCCATCCAGAAATGGTTACTTCTGGAATCCACAGACAGCTCAGAGGAGGAACTGTTAGATGAATCTGGGGGAGGGAAGGAAACTCTCAGAAGGGGTGTTCTAGGCAGGAAATGCAGAGTTTACAGGAATTTCCTTATGTCCCACAAGGGGTAGCACACTGGTGCCAAAAATCACTGTGCTGGAAAGTGATGTTTCCTCTCCGGGAAAGACACTGTGGAGGAGGATGTCAGGGCGCAGTTCAGAGTAAAGCCTGTGGGGACACACAAGGGTGCCATAGCAGGATGTCAGGTTGGCAACTGCAGAGGTGACGACCTCATCCAGAGACTGCCTGAGGGTCAATGTACACCCCCCTGCAACAGCTTCAATGGAGGAGAAACAAATCAGACAATACAGGGTTCACTTTAGGTCCCCCCAAGACTGATATTAACAATAAAAATGAATGGAGATGTTGGAAACAGTGAGTTCCTTTTCAGAAATTCTGCTTGTCCTCTACTTTCAAAGCCTGACTTCCTTGTCTCCTTGCCCCTAGTTACAGTAAACAACCTTCCAGCATTTCCCAGTCTGCAACCCACATCTGTTCCCAATCTGTAAACTACATTCATTCCCAATTGTAACCCACATCTGTTCCTTATTTGGTGCCCTTAGTTCTGAAACTGCTCTTCCCACTGCAGTAGTCCCCATCCCTGCTCCATTTGAAGTTGCAATGGGGATCAGCTTAGATTGTGTGGGATGACCCCACCCAGTGGGTACCAGACACAGTAGAAAGGACTGACTAAGGATAAAAACCTTTCCCTCCTTTGTTCGATGTGCTCTCACAGTGACCAGAATGAGCAGCACCCTTCCGCAGAAGTAAGTTTGCCTTGCTGAGAAATCCTTTATTTGAGTGCTTGTTTTCTTTGTGACTCTGAGCTCTTCTTTCCAACAGAGACATGCCACTACAAGGAGAGAAGGAGAGACTCTGTGTGCAGAGTTTTGTTAAAAGCAGCCCTTGGCCAGGCACAGTGGCTCATGCCTGTAATCCTAGCACTTTGGGAGGCCAAGGTGGGTGGATCACAAGGTCAGGAGTTCGAGACCAGCCTGGCCAACATGGTGAAACCATCTCTACTAAAAATATAAAAATTAGCCAAGCGTGGTGGTACACACTTGTAATCCTAGCTACTCGGGAAACTGAGGCAGGGGAATTGCTTGATGTTGGGAGTGGAGGTTGCAGTGAGCTGAGATCATGCCACTGTTCTCCAGCCTGGGCTGCAGAGTGAGACTCTGTCTAAAAAAAAAAAAAAAAAAAAAAAAAAAAAAAAAAAAAAAAAAAAAAAAAAAAAAAAAAAAAAAAAAAAAAAAAAAGCCCTCCTGTGATAGCTCTAAGACAGTTTGATCTAGTACATCTTGAAAGCTATTGGGCCCCTCAAGTACCCTCTTGCCGAATATGTTAGAGGGCCCCCTGGAGAATGTGGCCTTTCATGTACATTTAGGCTCTGGTACCTTCCATGAACCCACTGCAGATGTACATGGTACATACAGGGCAGCACTTGGTTTCACCAGTTGCCACCACCTAGGATGGACAGAAGATCAGTGCAGATACCCCAAGAGGAGACCCAAGGAAGTAACTCAGGAGCAAAAGGAAAAGCACCTGTCTTCAGTTCACCCCACTTCCAGGGACTTTTTCACAACTGGTATGAAGGGATCCTTCCCATTCCAGGATGTCTGTGATAGCCTCTCTTGGAGTAATGACCCATCACACAAACCAGAGCATGGCGCTGGTATACTGGAGACCCATTTCTGCTATTTGCATGTGCTGAGCAAGATCAGGGGTCTCTTTTCAGAAGAGAGAAACTCCTCTTTACCTTTCCAGGAACTTAGGCTGTCTGAATCAGAGTCAGTTATCACATCTCTAGGAGGGAAAGGCAGGTCTGAATGGGCTGGCCTAGACGGGAAGACACAACAGTGGAGAGATGGGAGCAGGAGCAAGGCTGCCATGGAAGGTGAGGGGAGCGCCCATCCCGAAGGGGGTGGATGGGCCAAAGAGGCAGCTCTGGAGGTGAACAGCTTCTGGAAATCTGAAGGCAACTATGGTATGAAATTAGAGCTGAGCAAAAAAGTCTCATGAGCAGTAATTTGTTGGCACTTGTGTAATCTGTCACATGGCCACTGGGGATCAGATACAGGCCTCTGGCTTCATCATGTACTCGCTGTTATTAAGACCTCTAGGCTTCATTCTCCATAAACATCAAATGGGGATGATTATCAGCATGCAGTATATACTGTAAGATGCTATGCCAGTATTTGTTGTATTTTGTCAGACCAAAAGCCATTAGCTGGTTAAAAGTAATCTTAGTAAATTGTTATTCTGAAAGATAAAAGCTACAGCATTTTTCTGATTGGATTGCCCTCTCTCTGAGGTACTTGCATTTTCCATGAGCATGATGCTTCTATTCATTTTGCTGTCTTGTAGTTTGTATGGAAATAAACATTTTATGCTTTTCATCTAAAATATATTTTAATAACCCAGCATTAGAAAATAGAGATTTGCCTTTCCAATTTGAGTGCTGTGTAGATTAAAAAAAATTAATTCCTTTTTCTTTCATAGAATAAACCCGGATTAGGAATATAAAACAGTTTGCTAGATCTTTATGAAAAAATATTCTTATTTGAATTTGCTTTCCTTATTTTTTTGGAATTAGGTTACATGATTTGTTATGAATAGTAGTAAAATATAACATTTCAAAGATATTTTGAGAAACAGCTAAAATCATAGAAGATACAGATTATTAAAATATGCTTACAATTTTAAGAGATTTGCAAGGTGGAGGGACATGCCTTTTATTAGTGCAATTAACAGCGTATATCTGCTTAATATGAAATCTATGTGTTTAATATGAAATGTGAAGGATTTGCAACTTTTTATTTCATATTTTTAGGGTGGTTATATTGTACTGCCCCCAAAATGATACTCAGAATGACCAGCTATAGGGAGTCCTGGGAAATGTATGATATGGCGTGTTCATCTACACGTGCAGATGTGAAGCCAAGGCTTGACCATTCTTTTGTCATATAATACTAGCATATTAAACAGCCAAGTGTCAACACTGGCAATTTTCTGAGAAGTTAGTTAATATTCCAGTTTATGCAGTGTGGTAAAATTGATTATGTATTTAAGATCTACTATGTGTAAGATACTGTTCCAGGGGAAGAAGAGACACTTAGTCCAGAGGATGAAATTCTGTAAGAAAAGTGCAAATACAGTGCCTGGGGAGCAAAAAAGGGAGAAATGATTGTCCTGGTGGAGTCAGTAAAGGCCTCATTTTGCAAATCATAGTGAGGGAGTGTTTGAAGGATGGCTAGGAGTTCAACAGGTGAGAAAAGGAATACAAGTTGGTAGAAATAGCATGAGCATAGTCATAGAGGAAGGTTGTGTGGATTCTGTTGAAAATGTAGTGAGTTGTCCAGTGTCATTCCTTTTATTATTAGGTATTATTTTAGCTGCAAGTGATAGAAGCACTACTCAAACTAGTGGGGCAACAGAAAAATGTATGGCTTGCTTCTCTGAAAATCTGTTCAGGCTTCATCTAGCAACTCTGCACAGTGATATCAATTCAGTACTCAACTTTTCTCCATTTCTTTGCTTTGCTTTCCTTCCAAGATGGCAAAAAACCTTTATATCTTTCATATTATATTTGACCTCAGGCAATCTTCCATAGATATATTTCTTAAAGAAAACTCCTCCAAATATTTTATCAACTTCGTTTTGTGTTTCTTCTGGGATCCTTTTAACCAATGTTGGAGTAAAGAAAATGAAGTCAAAGATTCAGATGAATCATGGCCCTGCCGCTTGTTAACTGAGTGTCTTTGGTTGAGTTTCTTAAGCTCTTTGAGATTTAATTTTGTCATCTGTAAAATGGGTGTAATATTTGTCTCACCCACTTTAAAGGATGATTTTGAATATTATATAAATACAGCATATGGAAGATCTTTGAGAATTATAAAGTACTATGCACATGTAAGTTATAATTGGCAAAACTAGTATTACGATATGGCTATTTGGTACATAGCAACTTATCCTAGAACTATATGATCTTTTTAGCATATGTTTATATCCCATTTGTAAAACAGTCTCATATCATCATTGTTATCAGTATCAACATTGTCAAATCAGTGAATGTTTATTATGTACTTAGTCCATGTGTGCCAAGCATGCTAGTTTTTTCTCATATTAAATTACAGTCATCATGTACCATTAGATGACATGTTTGTATGGTTTTTTTGAACCTTATGACATGGAATCCATTTTTCTTATTTCATCCAATATCTTTGGAAAGTGTAAATGGTCTAATTCTCTGAAACAAAATTCATCAAAAACACTTTTCCCTGGGAACTTTTTTTTCCCCCTCTAGTGATGAGTTTAGCAATAGAAGTCGATTGTCTTTGTAGGTTCTTAGGACCCATAGCCAGTGTGAGTGAAGGGCTTGAACCTTATATCTTGAACCCAGATGTGGCCTCTGGACTTCAGATACATACATACACCTTTATTGACATACTCATTTGAATGTTTTGCAGGACTCCAAACTTGGCAAGTTGAAACAACAGTGATCAGTCCCGGCCTCACCCTACGTGGTATCCCTGTGCCTGTGTGGTGTCCTCCATCTAGTGGCCAGCACCACGCTCCCAACTGCCCAGGCCAGAACACCAAGGCCATCTCTTACTGCTTCCTCTTCCTCACCTTCCATACTTGGTCCATCTCTAAATCCTGTCCACTTTTACCTCCTAAATGTTTTTGAATACAGCTGTTCATCTTCATCCTCACTTTCTTCCCATCAGCTCTCCCTAGAGGACTTCGATATCTCCTACTTTGTACACCTTAAGCAATAAGATACTCAGACTCTCACTTTGATCTGTTCTCCACACTGCCATCAAAATGATTTTTTCAAACATCTTAGAAGGTCACTCTGCAGTGAACTGCCACTGCCCGTAGAATAAAGATCATTTACATCAGCATGTGCTTTGCACTCCGAGTGTTTCCACCCCTGCCTCTCACCCTCTTGCTCCAGCCATAGGGCCTCCCTTAGTTTCACTAGCATCATGCACTCCTGCTCACCCCAGAGCCTTTGCATTTGCTTTTCCCCTGACTACAGTGCCCACCCACGGCCAGCTCCTCACTTACTGAAGTGATTACTGACTCTTCATATCTGAAATTTAGGACCCCAACGGAGTCCCCAACTCTACCACCTTCATAACAGATCTGGTCTACTTCTCTGTTTTCTCTCAAGGTACCTTATTTTTCACTTTCAAGGAACTTTCCTAAAATCTAATGAAATAGGCAAAGTGTGGTGGCTCATGCCTGTATCCCAGCACTTTGGGCGGCTGAGACAGGTAAATCATTTGAGGTCAAGAGTTTGAGACCAGCCTGGCTGAATGGTGAAACCCCATCTCTACTGAAAACACAAAAATTAACCAGGTATTGTGGTGGGTGTATATAATCCCAGCTACTTAGGAGGCTGAGGCAGAATTGCTTGAACCTGGGAGGTGAACCTGGGAAGTGGAGGTTGCAGTGAGCTGAGATCGTGCCACTGCACTCCATCCAGCTTGGGTGACAGAATGAGACTCCCATCTCAAAAAAAAAAAAGAAATATAAGGAGAATCTACAAGGGCAGGACCAAGTCTGTCTAGCTCACTAAGAACTGGAACTATAAGTGCTCAATATTTGTTTACTGAATAAATTAATAAATGTAAAAATAAATGTAAATTTTGTAGGAAGCCACACTAATTTTTAATGAATTACTATCATCTATTGATTACATATATGGGACTTATAATATGCATACATATAGATTTCATATATACAATAACTTCCATTTTGCTAGCTTTAAGAATTAAGTGTTGGGTCCTTATAAGAATAAAAAAATACATCTTTTTCTTTTAAGCACTGCTTTCCATTTACTTATTTTTAGTTGACAAGTAAAAATTATATATTTTATGGTGTATAACATGATGTTTTGGTATACGTGTACTGTGGTATGGCCAAATCAAGCTATTTAACATATGTAGTACCTCACAAACTTATCTTTTCTGTGGTGAGAACACTAAAATCTAATCTCTTGGTGAGGCGCAGTGGCTCACACTTGTAATCTTAGCACTATGGGAGGCCAAGGCCGGTGGATCACGAGGTCAGGGGATCAAGACCATTCTGGCCAACAGGGTGAAACCTCTCTCTACTAATGATACAAAATTAGCTGGGCGTGGTGGCAGGCACCTGATCCCAGCTAATCAGGAGGCTGAGGCAGGAGAATCACTTGAACCAGTGAGTCGGAGGTTGCAGTGAGCTGAGTTCGTGCCACTGCACTCCAGCCTGGTGACAGAGTGAGATTCTGTCTTAAAAAAACAATTCTAATCTCTTAGTAATTTATACATATAAGTACTGCTTTCAGCTGAGCACGGTGGTTCATGCCTGTAATCCTAGCACTTTGGGAAGCTGAAGTGAGCAAATCACCTGAGGTCAGGAGTTTGAGATCACCCTGGCCAACATCCAACATGGCAAAATCCCATCTCTACAAAAAAAAAAAAAAAAATTAGCTGGGTGTGATGGTGGGTGCCTGTAATCCCAGCTACTGGGGAGGCTGAGGCAGGAGAATTGCTTGAACCTGGGAGGTGGAGGTTGCAGAGTGAGACTCCACCTCAAAAACAAAAAAATACTGCTTCTTTTAATTCCATTTCTGTTTAAATTCCTTTTAAAGTACATTGGAAAGCTTTCTATCATTACAGTGTTTATTAGTTGTTGTTAAATATTAGCTTGACAATTGTTTTACATTATGAATATTCATTATTTATGATTCCGTTTGCCATTTCGTTATCATTGTCTATTACATCTCTGAGCCATTGCAGCTGCTTGACTCATTTTTTTTAGCCAATTTTCTTTTCAATCTGCATGGATTTAGAAATTAATTAAACATACGTATTAAGCTTATGTGTTAAATAATAGTTAAAAAGGCTTTGAATGAGTGCTTAAGGAGGAAAGTGCACGTTTCTATGATGGGTTTTTTTTTTTTTTTTTTGGAAGGAAGTAGGATTTATTGATGGGCATTAGTAGGGAGCAGCACATGGGAGCCCTCATGAGTGCAGGGCCTGCCACTTGCCCAGAGAGCCATGACTGGGATGGATTTGACCCCACAGCCATCTGGGATGAGCCACTTCTCAGTCACCATGTTTTCAAATCATCCGTATGATGCAGTGTTATGTTCGTGTTTTCATCCATGTCCTGGGCTGGCTTCTGGGTGCTTGAAGGAGTCATAGTTCTGATAATCTGGGAAGAGAGATATTATTGTATATATTCATGCCCTTAGGAGCTAAAACATTTAAAACAAAATGCTAAACTACTCAACAATAGAACTGAAGAGAAAGCAAACCAAGCATGAAATATGCTAAGCAATTTTCCTTACCTACATATTTCAGGCATAGAATCATGCCAGGCTGTATTCCTTACCTACATATTAAGTAAAATTAGATCTCAGGCAAGTAGCTAATTTGTAGTGAGGTGTGGAGAAATAGAAAAAAGTCTCATTAATATTTATGTTGAGTCCAACTGCTATATTGGCATATGTCACTCCAAAAACATTTCTCACAATTATATTTTTTTTAAATTCTGAAATAGAGCTAGATTGGTTAAGCAGTTGCCCCCAGAATCCACTTACTATTTCGGAGTGTCTCCTCCATTAATAAGGCCCCTGCAAAGAGAATATCCAAACTCTGGCATCCTCTATATCCAAGGCATAATTCAAAATTATTTCAGCAAAATGTGATGATAGGAATATGCTTTCCCCGCTGCTGAGATTCCTGGATGGGCTTTTTTGCTTGTCATTCTCCTGGCACCTTTTTGGTTTAAGGCTGAATGAGGTGGACTGTGTGGATGAGAACTGCATTCCAGACAGGGACACACGGGCAGCTTGGCTGTGACCCCCGTTCTCCCATCAACAGCCAGGGTAGAGCAGCCTGGTCTGACTTGCTAGGCAGGTGTCCTTCTTCCCGTTTCTCCAGGATTCTCCTGTATTCTCCCAAATTTGTGTCATTGGTTGGAGTTGATGGCCTTTGCAGGAGAAGGAAAGCCCTCTTGCATTCACAGGTCTACACTAGCTTCATTTCTCTGTTAGACCCTTTGGTCAAACCCACTCCAGATACTGAAAGTCTTTAGGTACAAAATCCTGGTCTATGACCTAAGAGAAGGGAGATGTGCTTGAGTGCTTGGACTCACTTTTGGAGCAAAGTCCAGACTGGCAGCCTTAACGCAGCATCATTTCCTTGGTAACCTGAGTAACTCCTAGCTCTTTTCTCACTTCAGGGAACAACAACATAGGCTATGACTTAACTAATTCATGCAACAAGCTCACTGAGGTCCTACTATGAGCTGACATCGATTTAGACCCTGGGGATACAGCAATGAACACAACAGACAAAATCGCCTCTTCCTTCATGGGTCTTACATTCCAGTGGAGTGAGACAAAAAATAAAGCCCATGAGCAAATAAGCCACAGAATGTGCCAGATGATGACAGGTGGTTTGAGGAAAAGAAGGCAGCAAAGGGAGACAATAGTATTGGAGGCACTGATTTTTAAATACAGTGGCCAGGGTGTTTCGCTGAGATGATAAATGAGTGAGAAACTCAGTGGGGGTTGTTCTGGGAAATGACCTTTCTGAGCAGGGCCAGCAGCATGTGCAAGGTGTCTAATTGGGAGGCTTATTGTTTTTGTTTGTGCATCCTTTTAGAAGGATTTTATGTGCATGTGTGTGCATATGCATCCTTGACATGCACACAGATGTCATCGTTAAAGAGCATACTGTCCACCACTTCCTTTCTTAAGCATGTCTCAGAGGTCGTTCCATACCCACAGGCAGGTCTACTTCAGTTTGTAGGTGGCAGCATCATGTGCCTGTGCTGCACTTTTTTTTTTTTTGAGATGGAGTTTTGCTCTTGTTGCCCAGGCTGGAGTGCAATGGTGCGATACTGGCTCACTGCCACTTTTGCTTCTTGGGTTCAAACGATTCTCCTGCCTCAATCTCCCAAGTAGCTGGGATTACAGGCATGTGCACCATGGCCCACTAATTATATATATATATATATGTAGGTAGAGACGGGATTTTTCCATGTTGGTCGGGCAGGTCTTGAACTCCTGACCTCAGGTGATCTGCCAGACTCAGCCTCCCAAAGTGCTGGGATTACAGGCGTGAGCCACTGCACCTGACCTGTGTTGTGTGTTTCTAACCAGTTCCCTGCTTATACACAAGGCTGCATCTAGCTCATTGTCCAGTTACAAGTCCAAGAACTCCAGAGACATTTTCTCTGCCCATTTCTCTGCTCTCCTCTCCTGCCTCTTATATCAGATACACATTTGTGTCTTGGCCTCTCTCTCACCAGCACCCATTCCCTGCCTGCTCTTTTTCTTCCTTCTCACCTTCAGTTCAGGAAAGAATGGTTCACTTTTGTTCCAGTTTCTGAGTCTTCAGTACAGTGTCAGCCTCTTGCTGACAGATGTCATTTACCCACTGATTTAGATGTGGAAGGAAACTGTGCAAGAGGATTTAGAAATGCATTTTGCCAGCATGTCGCCTACAATACTGGTGTCACTTCCTGATGCTCTGGTGCTTCCTAAGTCTGTGTTTGATCTTCCTGTACGTGACAGTCTCATTCTGGCCTCTAGTGGATGATGCTGTTTCAACATGCAGGCTGTCTGTGTTAACAATTCCTGCTACAAACAGCCTGCAATGGTGTGAGCAATTCCACAGCTACAGATGCACATTCTTTTGTTAAAAGTACTTAACTCTTCCTAGCAGATCTCTAACAGAAAATAAAGCTAACTTTGTCTTACGAGCTTTTCAAAGGTCAGGTGCTTTAAAAAAAAGAAATTAGGGCTGTCCAGATGCCTCCAAAATACGTGAGGAGAAATGTCACCTTAGCTTCCACCTTCCAAATGTGCAAACCAGTTTGTTTCCTGACCTAAAAATCCCGGCAAACTTTGAAAAAGCATTTCATCTTTTTTCTCTTGTGGAAGGTCTTGGGAACCTTTTGTGAATTTACAATTAATAGCAAAATTAATTAGGGATGAAGGCATTCACTGCTTAGCATAGTTATTAGACAGTTGACACATCTTGTATGAGTCTATATGCAGAGTGGTTTTGCGGCACTTCTTTTTGCTTCTTTCATTGTCTAAATATTTAAGATTTGTATTTCTTTCTTTCTCTCTCTCTCTTTTTGTTTTTTTGAGACGGAATCTTGCTCTGTCGCCAGGTTGGAGTGCAGTGGTGCAATCTTGGCTCACTGCAACCTCCGCTTCCTGGGTTCAAGCGATTCTCCTGCTTCAGCCTCCCGAGTAGCTGGGACTACAGGCGCCCGCCACCAGGCCCAGCTAATTTTTGTATTTTTAGTAGAGATTGGGTTTCATCATGTTGGCCAGGATGGTCTTGATTTCCTGACCTCGTGAACTGCCCACCTCGGACTCCCAAAGTGCTGGGATTACAGGCATGAGCCACCGTGCCCAGCCAGATTTGTATTTCTTTCTATAGTAAATGTTTTGTCTACATTTATCCCTCCCCTTCATCTATTTATAATTTTTTAAATTGCATGGGAACAGAAAGCTGCGCCTTCTGCCTTTTCTCATCTCTCCCGGCTTTGTCTCCTGCATCTCTGCTTGCTCATGGGCTGCAGTGTGCTTTGTGGAGTGGTCGCTGAAAGCGGAAGCAGTTCTGTTTTTCAGGCCCACGAAGCAGGACTCAGACTGCCTGAAATGTTACTGGGCTGAGGTGAACAGCCCGCTTTAAGTGCTAGGAGGAAACCTGAGGCTGTTTGTCCTCCTGTTATTGACTTCCTTATCTCAGTCCAGTGAATTAACAAAATGGGGCCGCTCCCTGGGGTCTGCCATCCAGACATCTGGCCAGGTGGTCCATCCATGTGTAAGGACATGTGGATAGTGGAGGTGAAAGGCACTGAATTATGCATAAGGAAAGAGGTTTCCTTATGCACAGTAAAGGGGACAATACTGTTGCCATTGCGTTTTTTAGACAGTAAGGAGAAAGGGATAAATTCTGTTGAGTAGTCTTTACCTAAATTGTATGGTAGGTTGTCTGTTTCCTTTGAGCATAAGTCTTATGTAGTCATAGTTTTCAGGTGCCTCCTTATTTCCAAATTATATGTTTTGGGGTAATTTAGCAAGGAAAACATTATTTGGGAAGTCCCTGATGTTGTAGATATGTATTAAACGACTGATGAGCTGTGATCTCTTAAGTGAAGTAAATAAAATAGTCCAAGAAGTCATTTTGTTCTAGGCATATTTCTCAGACCAGAGAGATGAGATTTTGTGAGTTTGTCATGGCCTTGAGGAGATGCACACATTCATTTCCAAAAGATGATTCTCTCTCATAGGCAAGTGCAAAGGCATGATATCATCGAACAATTAAATTGTCTCCCTGTGTGCTTTTACTGCTGTAGATCTCAAAGCATTTCAAGACCAAGCTCAGCAGAAGCAGAGGAGAGACCCTTCACTGGGATTTATCCTGGTGCTTATGCCATTGGTAGGTGGCCAAGTCATTAATAAACCAACTGGCCTAATCTGTCAGACTAAAGGGAGCAAAAAGGGAACAGTTGCATGTGCCAGCCCCAGTTCAAATATAAAATCCAGGAGGAGCTGATAAGGAGGAGTGAAGAAGTGGGGCTGAGAGCCATGACTCTCCAAGTGCTCAAATGTTAGCTTCACTCTTGGAAGAACACTCTGTGCTCTCAGGAGCAATTTTTAAAACTTGACTTAAGAGTTTTCTTACTACAGAACCATGGTTGAATGGCACCTGCATCACCTTTTATAATATGCTCTTACTCCTCTTCTTGCTGACATTTGAGGAAAGAGGGAGTGTGTCTGGCTCAACTCTAGAATTAAAGCTGTGTGTGATGAGGGATCAGCATGCCCATCACAACCTCTGCAAAATCTCTCTGCAGCTCAGTCACTCTGTGGTTTCCACGGCCTGTATTGATGTGATAATAGGGGAGATGATTCATGAAGTGGTGAAGTGACTCCTGTGAGCAGGGACTGTTCTGCTCCTGGTGAGAACACAGCCTTCCAGGGAGAGGATGGGACCATTGTCTGTGGTCTGTCTTGGCCTCTGCCATGGGCCATTTTGTTCAGTGTTTTAGGTGACCACCAGCATAGAAGAACAGCTCTTTATTTCTGTTTAGGGAATCACGTGTTCATTATTAAAGGAGCAGCACTAGAGACATTTTGTGGTTCCAAGTGTTGGGTAAAGATTTAATGGTTCTGATAGTGCTGGATTTTCATGTCTGCAGTTAGCTTCTTGCCTTCTGAGTTACTATAAAGAATAATTTGCGGCTGAGAGAGGTGGCTCATGCCTGTAATCCCAGCACTTAGGGAGGTTGAAGTGGGTGGATCACAAAGTCAGGAGTTCGAGACCAGCCTGGCCAACATGGTGAAACCCTGTCTATACTAAAAATACGAAAATTAGCCAGGCATGGTGGCAGGCACCTGTAGTCCCAGCTACTCAGGAGGCTGAGACAGGAGAATCACTTTAACCTGGGAGGCAGAGGTTGCAGTGAGGCGAGACTGCACCATTGCATTCCAGCCTGGGTGACAGAATGAGACTTCGTCTCAAAAAACAAACAAACAAATAACAACAAAAAAAAAACCCCACAACTAATTTGCACAAATCACAGCCTGAAGGAAACTCCCACTGAGATGGGGAAATTTAGGAAGTCAGTGATTAATAAATTAATACTATTCTCTTCCTTTTTAGAATTAAAGGAGTCATAGACAATCAAACAAGGAGGGATAAAAATAGCTGCTTTATTATGCAGTGGCACCATTGTGGTTATGGGTTCGAGTCAGCATCAGACTCATGGTTCACAAATCAGATGGCTTCATAGCAAGACACACAGCAGGAGTAGGGCTAGCACAGCATCTTCGTCTTATCAAGGGGCCCAGCAGTGACCCACACACCAGCCCTTTCTGCCCTGTCTCCCACTTGGGGTGGACAAAGCTGCTATGGATGAGAGTCAGGGTTTGTGGGGTCACCTTGACACAGAGAAGCCATAGTTCCTTTTTCTCATTAATGTTTCATATTACTCAGGTCATTTGCAGTTCTAAGACCTACATGCCAACCCACAGCTCTCCCATCCCAGGTTCAGAGCCACTCAGCAAAGGGTGGAAGAAACACTCTCCATTTATCTTAACTCTGATGTTTCTTAGGAAACATTTCTTAGGGAGACCAGGTTTTTGCAGGCCTAACATTAACCCTTTCCTCTCCATTGCTCACTGAAGTTGTTTCAAATTGAACATGTTCAATTCCACTTGATCCAACTGATCCTTTCCACTCCAGCCTGCTCCTCTTGTCGTTTTCCCATCTTGGTGAAGTCCAACTCAGGTGAAACACCTTGGAATAATTTGAGGTTTCTTCTCTTTCATGTGCTATGTCCACTGCCACCACCAGGTCCAAGCTGCCATTCTCTCTAACCTAGATTATCCCAGGAGCCGCCCAGCTGGGCTCCTGCTTTTATCCTTGCCTTTTGCTGTCCCACTGCCCACTACTCATATAAGCAGGCTGTTTGAATATGGCTGGCAATCAAATTGATTCCGAAAAAACAAAGGAGAAGAAGTATATTATTCTTGTGTTCAAAGTCATCTAATGGCTTCCATTGTCTCTCAGAGTCAGTGACTGTCAGAATTCAGCCCTCACTGCCTTTGTCCTCCCCAGGCACACTCTGCAGGTGCTCCCTACCCTCTGTATTGGCTCTCCCTAGCCCTGCTTCTTTATATTACTCAGATATACACAAAAATAGACATGTATCACTTACATATCTATGTTTCCTTATTATCTGTATTCCCTGCTGGTATGTAAGCTCCATGAGGGCAGGAAATGTGTTTCTTGCTTGTCTGTCTTTCCATTGCTATATCACTAGCGCCTAGAATAGTGCCTGGCATGTGGAGGAGGTAGGTAAGCATTTGTTGAATAAGGAACACATAAATGACTGAATGATTAGTTGACTTAGCAGCATGGCCACAGTGGGCCTCCTAGGTCCCTCCCATAAATGAGATTGACTTTCCCACCCGATTGTCAGCTTATTAGATACCCCAGACCCTTTGGACTGTCAGACAGCTGACCATTGCCCCTGCTCTTCTGTCAGGCACATTGGAAAGAGAGAGCTCTGAAGGGGTTGGACAAACTCAGTTTCCTCTTACAAAATCCACAAGCAGATAATTCACAGTACCTCCCATGGGTGAGTGATGGGTGTGAGAGAAGGCAGGAAAATTACATGAACTGAAGTTCTGCCTCATAAATGCATGAAGCCAGAGGCATAGGGGTTGCCTGTGACACATGATGATCAATTCAGTAAGAAGATGCTGGCAGCCCAAGGGTATGCTCTGGAGAAGGCCAAGCCTGTCACAGACAGTTGCAGTGTGATCTCTGAGCACAAATGTGAGGGGTAGCACTCAGTGCACAGGTCTTGTTTTCTAATACTATTCTCTAATAAAGAAACCAGGTCTCCTTGGAGAGATGGCCATTCTAGGGCTGGGGCGAGGAATGTACAAAATGACCTATAACCTCCTGTGGTATCAGAAAGTCAGGAATTGTTCAAACAGCAAAATAATGGGGTATATCAGAGGGGCACCGGAGTAATCCTGAAAGAGCTGACCAAAGCTGGAGCAATTTGAGCATAAAATAAAAAATGTAGTATTAGATTATACCTGAAAATATAAAATAAATATCCCTGAGGCCACACTGATACAAAAGACTGAATAAGTGATTAAATAAATGGGGGGGAAGAGATAAATCTGTGTAGTATTCTCCCTCCCACACCTAACCCCAGTCTAATCATGAGGAAAGCATTAGACAAACCCAAATTGAGGAACAGTCTACAAATACCTGATCATTGTACCTCAAAGAGTCAAGGTCATGAAAAACAAGAAAAGCCTGAGAAGCTGTCCTTGATGAGAGGAGCCTACGAAGGCATGAAGATTAAAGGTAATGTTATATCTTGGATGAGATCCTGGAGCAAGAAGAGGACACCAGGGAAGACACTATTAAAATCTGAGTACAGGAGGAGGTAGTGTGTATTTGCCAACGTTGGTTTCTTAGTAATGACAAATATCCCATGGTAATGTAAGGTGGTAACAGGCAAAATGAAGGGAGAGGTATACAAGAACTCTCTGTATTACCTTTTCTGCTTTCTTGTACATCCAAATTATTCTGTAAGAAAAAGTTTATTACAAAAAGTGAGGAATTCGTAAGTTCTTTGACTTGTAGTCCACCTCAGCTTATTTACCCTCGAACAGCATTATTCAATGTGGTCAAATAGACCCCATATAAAGTACCTTTGATTTTATCAGGCTTTATTCTAGATGTTTCACCTGTTTATGCAAATACCATAACCCTCAGTCCCTGCTCGTTGTTCTTCAGCCTTTATTGCCTAATTTACATTCTCTGTCCTTATTTTCGAAGATATATGTGATTCTCCTAGTCTCAGTTACCACATTCAATTCCACAAACAAGCATGTAGTTAGATATTAATATGTATCTCTATATTTTTTAGGCCACTTAGAGGAGGAAAACTACCATTTTTTTCTGCCTGTTATGTACCAAGAGCTGTGCTAGGTGTGGTTTCATTTGATCCAAATTATGGAGAGTATTTGAACTCTGCTTACTCTAGGAATGGATTTTGTCTCTATAACTCATTGAAGTACTCAGAGTTACTGGCATTCTAATTTTCTGTATAAAATTCCATTTGTCATAGTGATACTGGGGAAAAGATATTCATGGAGTGAATGTCCACAGTACTTAAATTTTCTTCTTTCTTGGATTTTACGTAGCTGTCGATAGTTATATTTGAGACAGGGATGTGAACCCATTCTTCATTTTTCTCATCTTTCATTGCAGGGAAGGATTGCCCTAGTGTAGGACTATGTGAGGAGTGTGATTCTGGTTACGGCATATTGGGACAGGTAGGGCAGGGACGTGGCACTGCCGCTGCCTGCTAGGAAGGAGTGGGGAGCTCAGTCTGATGGTGCTGTACCCCATTTTCTGTTGTTGGCCACTAGTCCTGTTGCACTTCGTTCACAGAGGCAAAGTATCCCCACAGTTCTGCACACAAACACATCCATTCTATACTTCAAACCTTTAAGAGGTCTAGCGTAGAAGTGGATGTATTCCTTTAACTGCTGGAGCTTATGACCTGTTTTTCACTAGAATCCTGGGCACACTGGCCAACACACGTTCTCATGGGTTTTCAACAATAAAAGCGTTTTTGTAAGAAATAATAATAAAGCATCAGTTTGCATATTAGCATAAACTGCCCTCTTCATTGCTTCAGTCAATCTAGAGCAATAAGCTTTCCTCACTGGTGTTGTGATGTAGTGAGCAATCTTTATCACTTTTGTCCCCCTTTTTTTTTTGTTTCTGGTAAAGGTAATATTTTAATGGGATTTTTTAAACATTTATTTTAGGTTCAGGGGTACATGCGCAGGTTTGTTATACAGGTCAACTTGTGTCATGGGGGTTTGTTGTACAGACTATTTTATCACCCAGGTACTAAGCCTAGTTCTCAATAGTTATTTTTTTCTGCTCCCCTCTCTCCTTCCACCCTTCACTGTCTGGTAGACCACAGGGTCTGTTGTATGCCTTTTTGTGTCCACATGATCTCATCATTTAGCTCTCACCTACAAGTGAGAACATACGGTATTTGGTTTTCTGTTCCTGTGTTAATTTGCTAAGGATAATGGCCTGTAGCAGCATATATATCCCTGCAAAGGACATAATCTTACTTCTTTTTTATGGCTGCATAGTATTCCGTGGTACATATGTACCATATTTTCTTTATCCAGTCTACAATTAGTGGGTATTTAGGCTGATTCCATATCTTTGCTATTGTGAATAGTGCTGCAGTGAACATACGCATACATGTGTCTTTATGACAGAATGATTTATATCCCTTTGAGTATGCAGCCAGTAGTGGGATTGCTAGGTTGAAAAGTAGTTCTGTTTTTAGGTCTTTGAGGAATCGCAACACTGCTTTCCACAGTGGTTGAACTAATTTACACTCCCACCAACAGTGCATAAGCACTTTCTCTTCCCCACAATCTCGCCAGCATCTGTTGTTTTTTGACTTCGATAATGACGATTCTGACTGGTATGAGATGGTATCTCATTGTGGTTTTGATCTGCATTTCTCTAATGATCATCTAAAGCTCTCTACTGAGCTTTTTCATATGCTTCTTGGCCATATATCTAACTTAAAAAATTTATTTTGAAATAATTTTATATTTCCAGAAATGTTGCAAAAATACTACAGAGAGTTCCTGTATACCTTTCATCCAACTTTCCCTAATGTTAATATCTCTAAATAATGTTTTCATTCAAGTCACTGTAAACAAAACAGTTTTTGACAGGGGTGAGGGAGGTGAGAGGAAGTAAACAGCAATTTGATACTTTGAAGTTGGTAATTCCTCAAATAAAAAGAATGGTCAAAGTAAAGGCTTTTAAGCATCATGAGCTTCCATTTTCTCCAAGGATGGGTGTGGATGAGGGCTTGTAGTCTTGATGTAACTAATCACAGACCATGTGGTTCTTTTCCATAGACTGTAAAAAATGATACCTGAATGTTCTGACCAATATATGCCCTACAACTGTCAGATGAAATGAGAGAATCCATCCAGTGGCTTTCTTGTTTTCATCACCTGGCAATCTTTTATTCTTAGTCTGTCAAGAAATTATAAAAGGGTAGCTATAAAGCGGAAGAGGCTATTCCTTAGGGGACTGTAATTGGTGCCTGCCAGTTCATCACTCTGTAATAGGAAAATACAATCAAACTAAGATGTCCTCTGTTTGCTGAAAGGCCATGATCTTTTCTGGTGTCTTTGTTAGCAAATTGATTTTCTCAACGATTGAAAGTTTAAAATCTGCAGACTTGTCACAACTTCCTGGGATAGGTTTTCCTTTCTTTGAATTGAATATGGTTACAGCTTCCTTGGGGTAGCAGGGATATTTTCTCATTAGACTAGAGGGATATGTCACTGTTTGGTTTCCTCTGTTTAGCCTTAAGTGATACATTTCTTTTCTTCTTGTAGGATCTGTTGAAAACTTCCTTTGTAAGAATGTCCCTCAAGATATGGAGAGAGAAAATAAGGTACCCAGGCCATGCATTGAGTGAATAACCAACATCATAGTCTCGTTATTATTTAATTTTGAGTAATCCTAGCGTTTCCAAAAGGGAAAGACCTTGCTTGAGAAGGAAAGTCATTTGGTAATTATTACTTGGGCATGGGACGTGGTAGATGGGAGAGCTGAGTCTGTGAATTGTGTCTTTTTTCCCAAAGTCAGGTGAGGATTTTAGAGTTTTTCTTCACTAGTCATTGCTTCAACAGAGTCATGGCAATTGGAGTGAAAATGATTTTAAAGTACATCATTGGCAATTATGTATATTAACAAATGATTTAATGCAGGTGGGAGCCTTGGCAAACAGCCATGCCTTTTCCAGGTGTTTCTGCTCTTATTAGATACCCCTTAAAAAATTCTAATATGCAAAGTTGGCATCCTTAAGCACTGAGATAAAAAGCACAGCTTTCATAAAGTAAAAATATTGAGTGTTGTGAAATCCATAAGCATAAATAAAATAAAAAGCTGAGAGTGTAAACCTGAATCCTCAAAAACTCAAGATAGCACATAAATGAGAGGCAAGCTCATCAAAGAACAGATGTTTTCTTGTGTGTCTCTGTGTTACAAATGCCCATTGATCCATTAGAATGAAATAGATAACTCATAGGTCCCTTTTCTGATATACAAATATATTTTAAAATGGTTAATTAAAAAAATAATATGGTGTACTTTCCCTGCTATTTTAAAGAGCATGTTTTCCATGGGGCTTATATTGTACATATAGTTTAGATGCTTCATGTAACAAGGATGACAAATTTTAAATATAGGACTACATACGGCCTTTCTGGCTTCTTGAATCCTAGAAATTTGTGTTGATAATTACAATATTGTCAGGAAAGTGCTGGTGAATTAAAGGAAACGTAGGCCACTAAGATTTTATACTAGCAAGGAGTAAAACTAGTACAAGGAAATAATTAATCCAGAATGCAGGGGGAGGGAAGCAAAGTGGGTGAGAATATTTGAGGCAGCTCAGAGAGAACAGCAAGAACAGCCTAGGCCATTCCAGAGTGAGAGAAGTTTGAAAGAGAGAGAAACAGCGAAGCAGAAGTTTTAAATATTGTATCGGAATTGGGTTCCCTTGGATATTTTTTGAAAGACTCCAGTAAATATTTGAATTGCTGCTTATTTTTGATGGTTGAATTGATGTTTATTTAAATGAGAAACAAAGGGACAGGCTCTAGAAAAGACATAATTACATTTTTGCTACATTAACATACAGGATCCTGGATTCAAAGTGAGCATTTCAGATTTATTCCAGAATTGAGACAAGAGCACAAGTTTGTCACATTTGCCTTATTTATGTAATGTATAAGATTATAGAGCGGCCAACAATAAAACATGAAATATGATCGTTTTTTGTCCATTACTCTGAAACCCAGAAGGGCATCATATTGAATTGGGATTACAACTTTTCAGAGAATACATGGTTTAGAACTAGATGTTCCCAGTGGAGACCCAGTTCTGTGTGATATTATGAGGGATCTCTAAAATGAGAAAGTCTGAAAAACTTCCTGTCTGATCTGGGAGGGGCAAAAAAGCTTGTGTATTAGTCGGTTCTCATGCTGCTAATAAAGACATACCCAACACTGGGTAATTGATAAAGGAAAGAGGTTTAATTGACTCACAGTGCATCATGGCTGGGGGGACCTCAGCAAACTTAGAATCATACTGGAAGGAGAAACAAACATCCTTTTTCACATGGCGGCAGCAAGAAGTGGCAAGCGGGGAAAGCCCCTTATAAACCCCTCAGATGTTGTGAGAACTCACTCACTACCATGAGAACAGCATGGGGGGAACTGCTCTGATGATTCAATGAACTGCCACTGGGTCCCTCCCATGACATGTGGGGATTATGGGAACTACAATTCAAGATGAGATTTGTTTGGGGATGCAGCCAAACCATATCAGCTGTGACGGAGATGCTTCGTTCAGTTCAAGGGTCTTGTCCAGCACCAGCAGCTGAGGCTGCCTCCCCTCATGTGGGCTGGGTTATGGCTGGGGACATAGTCAAACAGGGAGCCACAGAACTGTGGTTGGGGTTTCTCCTTGCCAGACACTAGTGATATTTGTGAACGGTACCACACTAGAGACAAATGTGGAAGACCTCGAGCTGTGGCTGATGAATACCAGTAAGATGGCACAGAGTAGTGAACTCAGAGGGGTTTAAACATCTTAAGTTGGGCTTCTCTATTGATGTTTTTCATTTTGGTTTTGAAACATTAGGGCATGGACTCTGCTGTGGGTGAGCTGGCTGAGGTAGGTGGAAGGGAAGAAAGAGATCCTGTTCTCTGTGTGGTTCTCATGTATTTTGTGCAAATGCGGTGCATTTCATTTATTCTCTTTCAGAAATGTGTGCTCTTTCCCTGATGCGCTAGCCTTTTAATTGCACATTGTCTCTTGTTCCATTCCAAGCACACAATAGAGATGCCGATTTCTCACAGTGGCTACTACTACCCGATGAAATATGGATTTGCGTGCTTTCCCTTCTGTTGCACAAGGAGCTCGCTTATGTTGCATAAGTGTATCATCACTTCCACCAACTTGCAAGTGACAAAAGCCTCTGTAAGCAGACAAAACAACATTTGGGCTATTACTGAGAATATGTTGATAAGTTGTTGTCAAGTTTGCTTTCTAATTTTTCTTTTGTCTAAAGAAAGTCCTTTGGCAAGTGCATTACACCTTCCTGGCCATTATTATATTGGTTAGTACAATCTCGCCATTTATTCATTTGTTTGTCAATCCACCTAACCTGTAAATTAGATGCTAGGGGAATATGAGGAGAATGAACCATTGTCAGGTATTTTTATGCTATCAGGGAGACAGACAGATCTAAAATCAATGAACTGAGACACAAGTTCAATGGCAATAATAATAATATAACCCTTAGAGGCATTTATTGAGGACTTAGTTATGTGTCAGGTATTACACTGTTTCGTGTACTATATTTCATCTATCTCAATAACAATATGAATCAGAATTTTCTCCACCTCCGTCTTGCAGATGAAGAAGTCAGCCTTGGAAAGGTTAATGATGTGCTTAGAATCTCATGGTTGGTGGATAGCAGTTCTATTGTTGAGAACTTGTGCTGCTGTTACACAGCAGAAAAAAAGTATTGAGTAGCTGCAGAAGGAGGAGATAATTCAGGAGGAGGTGGCATGTGTGCCACAACTTAAAGACTGAGGAGCATTTTGAAAAGTGGATAAATGGAAGGTAGAGGGAAGAAAGGCATCCTCAAGGGATTGAGTAGCATGAGGAAAACACAGGGCCATCCTATCAGCTGGAGATTACATTTGGCTCACTGGTTACAGAAACCTGAAATAACAGTGACCTAAACTAGGAAGGATTTCATTTTTCTCTCACATGACATGAAATTCAGAGGTAGATTGCCTAGGACTGACTTAATTGACTTAATGTCATCAAAGAGCCAGTTTCTTCTTTGTTTTTGTTTTGTCATCCTTAGGTCATGACTTCTATCATCAAGGTCACTTCAAGGCCACAAGGTGGCCCTAGTAGCTCCAACCATCATGCCATGGTTCCAGAAAGAAGATTTAAAGAATGAGAGTAAGAAAAAAGCAGAGAAGAGCAAAAGGGCAACTACCATCTGAGTAAACCCCATATTTTCTATTTTTTTTTTTTTTATGTGATGGCAGAAAGGAGTGGCCAGAAGAGGAGACAGGAAAATAAAAGTATATTGTACTCACTTGCTCTTAGAGACAAGAGGTGAGGCACGCCAGGCAGGACTACATGAGAAATATACCAGATAGTCAGGAAGAAGACAGAAGACAGAAGGTTTAGACCAGAGCCTTTATTGGGGTTTATATAGGAAGGGCAAGGCAAAACTGGGTGAACAGTTTAGGGTTTGCTAGTTTGAGTAATCTGAGGGGCTCTAGCTATGGGCATGTTCCCTAGTTGCCTGGTGCCTGGCCCTGGGATGATTTAGGCAGAGGAATATCTTCTTCCGGGGTGTACAGGCCAGATAGAGGGGGCGGGGCTCTGGGTTGGTTAGTTTGCAGATCAGGAGCATGCTGGGGCTAGACCCTTTGCCATCTCTAAGAATTGGCCAAGGTGTTGTGGGTGGGGAGGCAGTCTCTTCCCAGCTAGAAATGATTTTTTTAAGATATCAAAACATCATAATATATTGAAAATAAAAATATATCCAGTATATTCTGTTTAAAGATTGTTTTTCCTTAAATTTAAGAGAAAATATTTTCTTTAAAAAGTAAGTCATTTTCCAGCCAATGACTTTCTATGTCCCATTGGCCACCCCTATTTACATGGTAGGAAATACAGGCTTTTTTATGAGTCTATTGTCTTCCCCAACATTATGGGGATTCTGTTAGGAAGAAGAGGAGCAGGATACTGGGCAGGTAATTAGCAGTGCTTGCAGCAGGCAGGACAAGTACTTGAAGGAGTGAGCACGCTTTGTGTGCAAAGTAGTGCAGGAACAGCATGCAGGAGGAGGCTGGGGCCTTGCGGTGGAGGGAGTCCCTTAAATGTCATACGAAGAAGCTTAGATTTTAGATAACATAGAACAGGGAACATTTAAATAACAGGGAACATTTAAAGGATTTTGAGCAGGGAGTGACTGTTTGGAAAGATCAATCTGGAAGCAACATGAAATGCAGGGATGCATTCTAACAAGGGATGAGGTGATGAATGAAGAAGGAGTTTTCTAATTTAGATAACTTTGCTTTTTAAATAGCTTACTTTTGGGTGTTTATTGTAAGCTTTTCCCCTAGACAGCAGGAAAATTATAGAACTCCCCAAACCAGGGGTTCTTAAACTTAGCTCATGAGCCAAATTTAGAAGCTACCTGTTTTTGTAAATAAAATTTTACAGAAACACAGCCACTCTCGTTAGTTTACATATTGTCTAGGGATGCTTTCCTGCTGTAACGGTTGTGTTGAGCAATTTGCACAGAGACCATATGGCCCACAGAAGTTTCCTTAAAACCTTTTTTTTTTTTGGAAACAGTTTCTTGCTGTCACCCAGGCTGGAGTGCAGTGGCACAATCACAGCTCACTGCAACCTTAATCTGGGCCCAAGCAATCCTCTTACCCTAGCCTCTTGAGTAACGGGACCACAGGCACATGCCACCAGGCCCGGCTATTTTCTTTGATTTTTTTTGTAGAGGTAGGGGCTGGGGGTCTCCCTGTGTTGCCCAAGCTGGTCTCAAACTCCCGAGCTCAACCTATCCTTCCACCTTGGCCTCCCAAAGTGCTAGGATTATAGGCATGAGCCACCACGCCTGGCTCTCTTTAAAACTTTTAAAGAAAAAGTTTGCTGATGCCTGACTAAAACATTAGACTCTGCCTGATTTCTTTTTTTCCAGGAGAATTTCTATGGCAGAAAAATACTGTGGATTTTTTTGCTTCTGGGCCTGAGATTTAGGGGCTTAAATAGTACTTGTGATATTTAAGTTTTCTTGAAAAACCATTTTAAAAAAATAAACATCAAGTAAAATAAAATTGTTTTATTTGCCTACTCTCCCATCATGCAAATCAGTTAAATAGCAGAACCTGTTAGAGGTTGTGCCGGGAGCTCGGACACACCCATCCCTCTCCGCGCGTGGAAACTACGTCACCACTCGGCGCTCGACATCAAGCCCTGCACTCAGCATCTAGCTCTGCCAAGTGGCTTCTCCAACGCCCACTTCTGCACTCTGCACCAGAATCTGCACTCAGCACTAAACTCTGCACCCGACACCTAGCCCGCCATTAGAAAACCCCGCCACAGTTTAAAAGAAGCCCCGCCAAAACCTGCCCAATAGCATTTTGCTCCGTCCAGGTCCCACTCTCCCTGGGCGACCGCCTCACCGGAAATCCCCCCTACGTAAACTCGGCAATAACCCTTACAGAGGTGAGTTACAAGCTCCTTATCTTTTTATGTTGCACATTTCGTATGTATTTGTAAGTATAATCTCAGTGTGCATACTGAGTCCTCAAATTTAAATTTTTTTTCAGTAGAGCAAATAATAAAAGCAAACCTGCTAATTTGTGGCCAACCTTAATTAAAGGTCATTTTAAGATTATGACTTGAGGTGTGGAAACAGAATAACTCTTCCCTGTTGTGAAAGAGTAATTCTTTCAGCACATCTTTCTTAGGCAAACGGTTGCTCAGGCAGCCCCTATACTTACAATGTAGCTTCCCAATCACTCAGTTAAAAGGGAGACTAGGCAGGAATAAATCAGGAATTAGAATCTCGGGGTTGCTACTGTTTTGTGTCAGAAGTCCAGCTGAGAGACAGTGTTTATGGAGGAGTGGTTGAGGCTTTGCAGTTCATCTCTTTCTCTGGGCACCTGGGATTATGCCCCTGGATTGAGTTCAGATCTTCAGGAGCTGCTTGTCTCCCTGCCTTAGAGAGTCCCCTCAGACGCATTGCATCTGGCCTGCGACAATCATCAGTTTAGATTGAGAAACAGCCTTGGGAGACTCATTGTATTTTTGGGAACACTAATGTGTTTCGTTGTTGGAAATATCAGACTTTAGGTTACACAGCTATCTCTCTATGAGGATGCTCCAGGAGGTCTCACTACTAGAAACTGCTTCAAAGTGACTTTTCTTCTCATGGCACTGAATTGATAATTGACTGTACTTCGTTAGGGAATGCAGAGTTCAATCCTAGCACTTTGGAACGCCAAGGCTGGAGGATCACTTGAGCCCAGGAGTTTGAGAACAGCCTGAGCACCACAGTGTCTCCACAAAAATAAATAAATAAATAAATAAATAAATAAATAAAAACAGTGCAGAGGCTCTGTAATGGCCCACTCTGACATGAATAAAGGATTTTGGAGGTTATTTATTTTGCACCAAGCACAGTGTTGGCTCTGTAAAGTTTTCCTGCTCTTACTTTGTCTTCCAAGCATTTTTCATTCCTGTTTAAATTATTTTTATCACTAAAAAAATAAAATGATCACTGTGTTATCTACAGACCCTTATAAGCTGCCTGAACTTGTTTTGGGATTCAGGCTTTGTAGAAAGCAGTGGTTTGTAAACTTGACCATGTATCAGAATGACCTGAGAGCCTTGTTTTAAAACAGATTTCTGGCTCCAGGTCTGGGGCAGGGCCTGGGTCTGGGCCTTCCTAACACATTCCCAGGGGATGCTGGATACTGCAGGTTCTGGAACTGCCTGTGTACCAATAAATAAACCCTCAACAACAATTGTTGATTATGTATTAGTAACCTGCCAATCAAGCAGTGAAGTCTTTTTTTTTTTTTTTCAATTCGTATTATGCAGTTGGCACCAAACTGGACATTATGATGTGATATATTCCTTGTCCTGAGAGAGTTTTCTGATTGGTTGCAGGGATGTCAAATACATTTAACTTAGAGAAAAGGGCAATGCCTACCAAGGTGTAGATCACAGGTGGGACAGTTCAAGGTGAATTTGGTCTTTAGAGAGAAACACAGGATGAAATAGAGCTTTACTGGTCTTTGAAGTGAAGATTGAGTTTGAGTGACAGAGTAAATGATGGTGAGAAGTGCCTTTTCATTACAGGACCAGCATGGGCAATGGTCCAGCAATAGAAAGAAAAAGCCCCATAAAACCACGTAGGGCTGTGAGATGCAGAAGATGGAAGTTTTCACTCCACAAAGCAGCATGCCCTCCACAGCCGTGGAGAGGGCTATTCCGTACAAGCTAACACCTCCTTCCCATCTCATCTACCCCTGCTTTCCCTTTGATCAGATCCTCCGTTGTTGCCTTCTGTGCTTCCTAAGGCTATTCCTTTGCCCCTGGTGTCTCCTTCACCAACGTACACTTCCTCCCATCTTTACCAGTCTCATAGGTACAGCTCGAATGCTATCCACCGCTTAGTAAAAGTGCTTCCTGGTCCCTCCCAACCCCTACCTTAGTGATGAGCTAATGGCTTGTATTGACAAGGACATCATTATTTCCCCCATGACTTGTGGCCAAGCTTTACTCATCCTCTGTCAACTCTAGTTTCTTCTTTGCTCTTCCTCTGTGGCAACTCCTGTTCTCAAAGTGTGGTCCATCCCCCAGCAGTATCAGCTTTCCTGGGAACTTGTTGAAGTGTAAATATGCCCCACCCCAGACCTGAATGGAAAACTCTGGGCTGGGGCCTGGCCATCTGAGTTTTAACAAACCCTCCAGGTGATTCTAATACATGCTGCTGTATGAGGAAAGCTAATTATTGGCACATGGCCACCAAAGCCCTCCCAGAGGGGCTCCTCTCTGTTTTCTAATTGCTAACCATCCATTTTAAGAGCTGAGATTTTGCATTTCTTACAAGATGAACAGTTTTAATTTCCTCAGCAGTTTGCTTTAAAAATAAAATGAGGATGTTTTCTCCATAGGTTTAACATTTCACTGACTTTATTAGTAGTACAAATGCCCTGACCGCTTTTAAAAATGATTATAATTCAAACACAGATAATGAATGCTTTGGACTACTGTAACAAATTAGATAATAATAATGATTTAATGGAAGTGAAGCTATCTAACAGTAGGAAGAAAAACCCTGCTGATTAATTTCATTTTTCTAAAAATCATGTTCATTTATAGTGTATTCATACCAAAAGTATTCTAATGCCTTGTTCACTCCATCTCTAGTTTATATACTTTCTTATAGGAAGAACTGGAAAAATTACTAGGAACTTTTATCTAAAAATATTGCATTGTTCAAAGATTTGAAATATATTGCTTATTTTCTAGTAAAATTGTAACTACTTGGACATATACATAGAGTATGTAGGAATTTTGTTTTCCACAAAAACACACATTCATGTATAAATACACAAATCTGTGTATCCATGTGATCTAATTTATATTCCTTTTATTAATTTTTTTTAAAATATATATTTTTATTGCATTTTAGGTTTGGGGGTACATGTAAAGAACATGCAAGATTGTTGCATAGGTACACACATGGCAGTGTGATTTGCTGCCTTCCTCCCCATCACCTATATGTGGCATTTCTCCCCATGCTATCCCTCCCCAATCCTTCTATAAATTTTTTTCTTTTTAAACTTTATTGAAGTACCATTCACAAAAGAAAAATGCATTGATTTAACAGATCCATTGGCTATAGAATAGAGTTTGATGGGTTGTGACAGCTACACTCATGGAACTGCCATCACAATTAAAATATAGAACATTTCTGTTACTCTCCCAAGTTTCCTTGTTTACCTTTGCGATCTATCTCACCATTCACCCCTGGTCTTAGGCAATAAAAATGGAATGAAAGCTACAGGTACTCTTTTGTGTCTGTCATCCTGAAAAGGGTGATGATTTTGACATTCATCCTTTTGGTGCATATATTAGCAGTTAATTCCTTTTCATTGATAAGGTCTGATACATTTCATGGTATGGATACATCACATTTTGTTTATCCATTCACCCATTCATAGGTATTTTAGGTTGTTTCCGGGCTTTGGCTATTACAGATAATGCTGTAATGAACATCTGTATACAAGTCTTTGAGTGGACATATGTTTTTATTTATCATGGGAAAATGTCTAGGGAAGAATACTGTAAAAATGTTAATATTGAAAAAAAAACCAGCCAAAATGATCACTGTGCTAGCTACAGACCCTTGTAAGCTGCCTGAACTTGTTTTGGGATTCAGGCTTTGTAGAAAGCAGTGGTTTGTAAACTTGATCATGTATTAGAGTCACCTGAGAGGCTTGTTTTAAAATAAATTTCTGGCCCCAGGTCTGGGGCAGGGCCTAGGTCTGGGCCTTCCTAACACATTCCCAGGGGATGCTGGATGCTGCAGGTTCTGGAACTGCCTGTGTACCAATAAATAAACCCTCAACTACAATTGTTGATTATGTATTAGTAACCTGCCAATCAAGCAGTGAAGTCTTTTTTTTTTTTTCAATTCGTATTATGCAGCTGGCACCATAATGGACATTATGGGGTGATATGTTCCTTGTCCTGAGAGAGTTTTCTGATTGGTTGCAGGGATGTCAAATACATGTAACTTAGAGTGAAGGGCAATGCCTAGCAAGGTATAGATCAGGGGTGGGACAGTTCAAGGTGAATTTGGTCTTTAGAGAGAAACACAGGATGAAATAGAGCTTTACTGGTCTTTGAAGTTAAGATTGAGTTTGAGTGACAGAATGAATGATGGTGAGAAGGGCCCTTTTTATTAGAGGACCAGGATGGGCAGTGGTCCAGCAATGGAAAGAAAAAGCCCCTATAAAACAGTTGGACAATTTTACTTTCCCATCACTAGTATATAAAACTTCCTGTTGCTCTACATTCTTACCGGCACTTGTTATCATCTGTCTTTCTATTTTTGGTTATTCTGATGTGTGTTGTGATATCTTGTTGTGTATTTAATTTGTATTTTCTCAATGACTAATAATATTGAGCAGATTTTATGTATTTATTGGTCATATGTAGATGTTGTTTTGTGTCTGTTCAAATAGTTTGTCTTTTTCTTTAGTTTTTCATATCAAGTTGTAAGCGTTCCTTGTATATTATCAGTTATATATATTGCAAATACTTTCTCCCAGTCTGTGACTTGTCTTTTCATTTTCTTTTTTTTCTTTTTTGAGACAGTCTTGCCCTGTTGCCCAAGTTGGAGTGCAGCGGCATGATCTCCGCTCAGTGCAACCTCCACCTCCTGGGTTCAAGTGATTCTCCTGTCTCAGCCTCCTGAGTAGCTGGGATTACAGGCACCCACTATCATGCCCAGCTAATTTTTGTATTTATAATAGAGATGGGGTTTCATCATGTTGGTTGGCTGGTCTCAAACTCCTGGCCTCATGTGATCCACCTGCCTCGGCCTCCCAAAGTGCAGAGATTACAGACATCTTTCCTTCTTCTTCTTTTTTTTTTTTTTTAGGAAGAAAAAGAAAGTAAAGAAAAAAGAGAGAAAGAAGAAAAAAAGAGAATAAAAGAAAGGGAAAAAGAAGAAAAAGAGGGAGAGAGAATGGGAATCTTGCTCTATTGCCCAGGCTAGAATGCAGTCTAAAAATGCGTATTGAAAAGCTCTTTTATACTAATAATTGTGTTATACAATGGAGACAGAAAGGAATAAGGGAGGAAAATAACAAACAAACAGCCAACCAATATTTCATTTAAACCTATGAAATGCTATGCAATTGCTGGGGAGTGATTTACTCCCAACATGTGGTCACTTTTAGAATAGATGTGATGTGTTACTGAAGAAAATGTATGTTTTGTGGATTTGGAGTAGAGAGTTCTGTAAATGTTTATTAAGTTTACTTGTTCGAGGTCTAAGTTCAAGTCCCAGGTATCCTTGTTAACTTTCTGTCTCACTGATCTATCCAATATTGACAATGTAGTGTTAAAGTCTCCCACTATTATTGTGTGGGAGTCCAAGTCTCTTTGTAAGTCACCAAGAAGTTGCCCTGTGTATCTGGGTGCTCCTGTATTGGGTGCACATAGACTTAGGATCGTTAGCTCTTCCCGTTACATTGATTATACATTATACAATTATACAATGTCCTTCTTATCTCTTTTGGTTTCTATTACTTTAAAGTCTATTTTATCAGAGACGAGAATTGCAACTCCTGCTTTTTGTTTGTTTGTTTGTTTTTTGCTCTCCATTTGGTTGGCAAATCTTCCTCCATCCCTTTGTTTTGAGTCTCTGTGTATCCTTGCATGTGAGACGGATCTGGATGCAGCTTACCGATGGGTTTTTTGAAATGGCTGATACTGGTTGTTCCTTTCTGTATATAGTGCTTCTTTTAGAAGCTCTTGTAAAGCAGGCCTGGTGGTAATGAAATCTCTGAGTACTTGCTTGTTCGTAAAATATTTTATTTTTCCTTCACTTATGAAACTTAGTTTGGCTGGATATGAAATTCTGGGTTAAAAATTCTTTTCTTTCAGGATGTTGAATATTGGCCCCCACTCTCTTCTGGCTTGTAGGGTTTCTGCTGAGAGATCTGCTGTGAGTCTGATAGGCTTCCCCTTGTGGGTAACTTGACCTTTCTCCCTGGCTGCCCTTAGTATTTTCTTCTTCATTTCAACCCTGGTGAATCTAATGATTATGTGCCTTGGGGTTGTACTTTTTGAGGAATATCTTTGTGGTGTTCTCTGCATTACCTGGAGTTGAGTATTGTCCTGCCTTGCTAGGTTAGGAAAGTTTTCCTGGATAATATCCTGAAGAATATTTTCCAGCTTAGATTCCTTCTCTTCGTCACATTCAGGTATACCTATCAAACGTAGATTAGGTCTTTTCACATAGTCCCATATTTCTTGGAGACTTTGCTCATTCCTTTTTACCCTTTTTTCTCTAATCTTGTCTTCTCGTTTTATTTCATTAAGTTGGTCTTCGACCTCTGAAATCCTTTGTTCTGCTTGATCAATTCGACTGTTAAAACTTGTGCATACTTTGCGAAGTTCTCGTATTGTGTTTTTCAACTCCATTAATTCACTTATATTCCTTTCTAAATTGTCCATTCTCGTTAACATTTCATCAAACCTTTTTTCAAGGTTCTTAGTTTCCTTGCATTGGGCTAGAACATGTTCTTTTAGCTCACAGAAGTTTCTCATTATCCACCCTCTGAAGCCTGATTCTATTGATTCCTCACATTCATTCTCAATCAGGCCTTGTTCAGTTGGTGATGAGGCACTGCAATCCTCTGTAGGAGGAAAGGCATTCTGATTTCAGGTGTTTTCAGCCTTTTTGCGCTGGTTTCTTCCCATCTTTGTGGATTTATCCACCTGTCGTCTGTGTAATTGCTGGCTTTCAGATTAGGTCTTTGAGTGGACATCCAGCTTGTTGGTGGTAAAGTTTTTTCTGTTTCTTAATTTTCCTTCGGCGAACGCCCCTCCCCCACAGAGCTGGACCTTCCCGGGTTCAGCTGTACTTGCTGTGAAACTCTCAATCTTCAGCAGTTCTGATTGCTTTTTTTGTGTGTGTGTGTGGGAAGGGGGGACCAGCCTTCCCCTGTGGCGACCCACTACACCGGCTGAAACAGTGGCGTTAAGATTCGTGGCGCTTTTCTGCCTCGGAATCTCGGTCTGGTTCCCCACTTCAGTCCACTTTTTAATCAGCTCAGTGGGAGACTCTGCCTTCCCAGAGCTCCAAATGCCAACTAAAAGGGCACTCAGTCCCGCATACTCTGGACTGAGAACCGCCGCTCCAGCCAAAAGAGTCGCGCTGGCGACCCGTGGGGCTTCTCCGCCGGGAATCTCTTGGTCCGTGGGCAATAAAAATTTGTCTGAAAATGTGGCGTCCACTCACTCTCTGCGCTTTCGGTGGAAGCTACAATCCTGAGCTGCTGCTAATTGGCCATCTTGGATCTCTCTGCGACATCTTTTCTTTTTTTTCTTTTTTTTGAGATAGAGTCTCACTCCATCACCAGGTGCCAGGCTGGAGTACAGTGGCGCGACCTCAGCTCACTGCAGCCTCAGCCTCCCAGATTCAAGCAATTCTCCTGCCTCAGCCTCCCCCGTAGCTGGGACTACAGGCGCGTGCCACCACACCCAGCTAATTTTTTTTTGGTATTTTTAGTAGTGACGGGGTTTCACTATGTTGGCCAGGATGATCTCGATGTCTTGACCTTGTGATCTGCCCGCCTCGGCCTCCCAAAGTGCTAGGATTACAGGCTCGGCCCCATCTTTTCATTTTTTTTAAATATTGTCATTAAAACAGCAGAATGTGGCTGGGCACTGGTGGCTCACACCTGTACTCCCAGTGCTTTGGGAGGTCACGGTGGGAGGATTGTTTGAGCCCAGGAGTTTGAGGCTGCAGTGAGCTATGTGCCACTGTACTCTAGCCTGGATGACAGAGCGAGACCCTGGCTCTGAAAACAAAACAAAACAAAACAAAACAAAACAAAACAAAACAAAACAAACAAAAAACCCCCAGCAGAACTTTTAAAAGTCAACGTTTCTTTTATAGTATGTGCTTTTTATATCCTAACAAATTGTTGCCTACTGTTAAACCAGAAAATTTCTCCTATGTTTTCTTATAGAATTTTTATGGTTTTAGCTTTTACATTTAGGTAGTTTATTCATTGTAAGTTAATTTTTGAGTGAGATGAAGTAATGTTGAATATTTATTTATTTCTCTATATGCACATCCAATTCTTCCAGTATTATTTGTTAAAGAATTCGTCCGAGGCTGGGCGCGGTGGCTCATGCCTGTAATCCCAGCACTTTGGGAGGCCGAGGCGAGTGGATCACGAGGTCAAGAGACTGAGACCATCCTGGTCAACATGGTGAAACCCCGTCTCTACTAAAAATACAAAAAATTAGCTGGGCATGGTGGCACGTGCCTGTAGTCCCAGCTACTCGGGAGGCTGAGGCAGGAGAATTGCTTGAACCCAGGAGGCGGAGGTTGCGGTGAACCGAGATCGCGCCATTGCACTCCAGCCTGGGTAACAAGAGCGAAACTCGTCCTTTCCTTACTGAATTGCTTCAATATCTTTATCAAAAAGAAACTGACCATGTGAGTGTGGGGCTACTTCTGTACTCTCTATTCCATTCCATTGATCTCTGTGTGTTTGTTCTTATCTGTCTATATAGATTGATTATGGTAGCTTGCGAGTAAGTCCTGAAATCAGATAGTATGATCCTTCTTAATTGGTTTTTCTTTTACAAAGTTGCTTTAGCTATTTGAGTTTGTCTGTGTTAATGTTTCAATTTTATAATAGCTTGTCAATGTCTAGACAATGCCTGTTGGTGTTTTGATTGGGATAGTGTTGAATCTAGACATCCACATAAGGGAAAATTGACATCTTCAACAAGATTGAATCTTCCAATCTATGAACATGATCTATTTCTCTATTTCATTTTTTAAAATAATATTTTTGGCTGTGTCTTAGGAATTTTATTGAAGAGGTTTGCAGATCTTTTGTTAAATTTATTCCTAAGTGTTTTGTTTTTTGACGCCACCATAAATGGAGTAGTTTTTATAAACTTTATGTTTCTAATGTTTGCTGTTAGCATAAAATATACAATTGATTTTCTATAACATTGTATCCTATCTTGCTAAGTTCACTTTTACATTTAATATTTGTTTTCTACATTTCTGAAGATATAAGTAATAATATCACCTGAATATAGAAGCAGTTTTATGGCTTCCTTCCTGATATTTTTGCCTACTATTCTTGTCTTTATACAATGGCTAGGACCTTCTGGACAATGTTGAATAGAAACGGTGAGAACATTCTTGCCTTTCCCCTAATGTTAGGGAGAAATAGTTTCCATGATGTTGGCTGTTACCTGTAGGTTTTTCATACATGACATTTATTAGATTGAAGAAGTACTCTTCTACTCCTAGTTTGCTGAGTTTTTCATCATGACCTGATATTGTATTTTGTCAAACACTTCTTATGCATGTAGTAAAATAATGCTACTTTTCTCCTTTACTCTGTAAATATGATTAATCACATTGATTGATTTTAGAATATTAATCCAACCTTCCATTTTGATATTAAAGTCGGTAACATCATGGTATGTTATCCTGTCTAGCGAGTTCTTTGTTTTCTCTTCTTACCCTTGCATTCTGAATTTCTGTTTATTTCCAATCAAATCTGCCACACCACTTGTAAAATTTTCCAGATATATTCTAAGACTTTAAAAACTATATATGTAGTTAAAGCCTTTGTCTCTATAGTTTTAAATTACATATATATAGTATTAAAGTGTATATTATATATATGAAACAGTAACATACTGGGCCTCTTTCTGTTGTATCTTATTTGTCCTGTATTTTGTTCATGTTATTTCATCTCCTTATAAGTCTGGTTTTTTTTAATTATGTGTTTTTGAAAAATTATTTGTGGGAAAATTTGAGGCTTAAAATTCCTTTACCAGCAAGTGCTTTTATTTGAATCTGCTCAGACCCTGGGGGGCACTACTAACATGGTATGAATTTTATTCAGTTTTAGTGCCTGAGATTTTCTTGACCACCTGAAAGACCCCATGTCCTGGTTTACTGGTTCACTTCCAGTTCATCCTTACTCTTAGAATTGAGCTCAAACCTATGATGGTTGCCTCGGGTCCTTGTCCTTGCAGGGTGTGGATTCTGTCTTTTGATTTCCTCTATCCCTAAGAGGCTGTGAAAATCACTGCTGCCTATATGTCCTAGGAAAAGAGGACTTTGAATGCTAGAGTCACCACACTGGATTCCAGATTTTCCAGGATTTTGACTGGATAGTTCTTCACCATTTAGTTAGCTTTTAAACACCTTTAGAGTGACTTAACAAATACATTTTACCTAACTTTTAAAATTCTCTTCAGTGGAAGATTAGCTTTGAGTCACCCAAAGTAGATGCCCTAATGATGCCTCCTGGATCCGTTTAAAAAGTGACCCCTGGATGATATCCCTCTAGGGGCTCCATGTCTGCTCTTCAGATTATGTACTTTTATGTGTTCACTGGGGAAGAGGAGTTATTTCCCAAACACAGTTTCTGTTTTGCTTGCACATTTGCCTCAGTCCCTCTCTTTCACTGGAGGGCATTTTTAAATACAGGATTGAGTCAGACACCAGTTCATCCTGTCCTGCACACTCTTGGAATCACATACCAAGTTCAGTAATAGACTTAAAGTTCTCTCTCACTGGGATTGAGAGGAGGACTAAGTCCTATCAGTCTCATGGTTGTTATCCACAACTGTTTCTAAAAAATTCTCTCGAAGTCCAGCTTCGAGTCTCTTTGACTTCCAACTATTTGATCCTCCTGATGTAGGCAGTTGGCTAGGGGTTACAAAACTGGTTTTTAGAAACTCCCTTTGTAAACATTTAGAATCTGGGAAATTGGCACATATTGCCCGGAATACTGAAGTTGAAATATTCCAACAACCTATTACGTATTTGATAAATGTTTTCCCAGTTTGTCATTTGCCTTTTAATTTTATTGTTGTTGTAGTGGTGTCATTTTAATGTTCCAGTGCTAAATTTTAAAATAATGAAGTATTTTTTTGGTTTCTGACTCTGTTCTTTTTTTTCCAAACACATTTTATATTTTTCAAGTTGTTTAAATATTTACCTATTTTTTTCTGCTATACTTGCAAATACCTTTCTATATTTAAATATTTAATCTACTTGGCATTTGGTAAGTTAGAGAATCTAACATTTTTCACCAAATGTAAATCACCCAAATATTTATAAATATTTATTTTTCACGAGATTTTTATATTCTATTCTACTAGTCTGTTTGACCATTCCACTAATGGTAAGATTGTTGATTAACTGAACCCAAAATTTGGGTATATTTGTCTAAGTGTTTTCAATAATTCTGATGATATGTATTTCTTTACTAGATAATTACTTTTAAATTAAATAACCTTATTGAAGATGTTTTAATGAAATTGTACTTAAACTGGAATTTTGTTAATCACAGATTTACTCTGATTTATGGTGTAACTTTTGGTTGTTGAATGACAGTGCTGGTATGTGTGTGGGAAACTACCAGTTTTGATGATCCAGTCAAAGGAAGATTTATGACCTTAAACAAAACACTTATGATATGGTGCCAATGTCGGTGGATTCGTCTGAGCTTCACCTGCTACTTGTCAAAAGATTCTGGTTTCTGTGACAGTTTCATGGTGAAATTTGAGGCTAATAATTAACTCCCTGAGTTAACAAGACTGAGTGGCTGGAAGCAGCATACTTGTGTCTCAGACACAATGCAGCAGTGTTTGAGACACTGGGCATGGGGTTTTTATAGTGAGAGGGACTCCTGTGCTAATACACTGTAGGCACTGTGTTTGATAGATAGGTGGTGGTAAAGGAAAGACACATGGTTTTTGATGCAATTTGATCTATGTTGGTTATTCTTTCCCATTGAACTGGTTTGATGCTATAGACACTAAAGGCTTTCTTTAAAAAAAAACAAAAACAAATGACAAAATAATACTCATTCCTTGATATAAATAAATAGTGTGTATAAAGGTACACAGGAAGGAAACAAGTTGGTGATTGAACTATAAAATGTACTTTAATGGGACTAGAGGATGGGTGTAAGGAGTGGGAGATAAAGTTTGAGAGTCTTTACTGTATATATAATTCCTATGACTTTTCTCTGGGCCTGTGTGTTCTCAAGTATGGTAGGTGTACTAATGCTGTGATGCAAGAAGCTTTTGTGGTATACAGACACACATTTTTTTGTTTTAATAGCTATGTATTTATTTTTATACTTTTGCTATGACAAGTGATACTGATTTTTCAAATTCAAAGATCACGTATTTGTTATAAATCTAAGTATGTAAATAATGGTATAAGTACTATGCAAATAAACGTGGTGACAGATTTTATGTCAAAAGTCACGGTAGTAATCAAATGACTACAGTTGGGGAACATAGTTGTAGGCAATGCTGGTGCTAATGCAGAAGTTTTGGACAGGGGTAACATAATCAGATTTGTGGGATCTATAACATGTAGAAATATAATGTTTACTAATAAAAGCACAGAGAAGGCAATGCGAATAAAGCTATATTGGAGTAGGAAAATGACAAGAGATGGTAATTCAAATCAGTAAGAATAAATGAAGAGAACCAGAAATAATAAGAAGGTTATAAAATAAATACTACGAATATGTGTTTGCTTTGTGCTCTTTCCTTGGCTTTTTTACAAGACATGCAAGTATATAGAATAATGAATATTATAACAATGTTAAGTTTGTACCATATATAGATTAACAGGTTAATATGTATAATGATAAATAGCACAAAAAAGGGAAAAGAGTGATAGAGCTATAAAGGAGTAACATTTATATGTCTCACTTGAATTAAGTTAGTATAAATCTTAAGTAAATTTTGATAAGTTAAGGTTTATGTGGCAAACACTAAACCACAAAAATAACTTTAAAATATAGTGAAAAATAATAATGGAAGAAATTAAATATTGTGAAAAAGTCATTGAAGAAATTAAAAGGTTACTTTAGAAAATAAATATTCACTTAATGCTAAAGATAGCAATAAAATCCTAATAGAGGAACAAAAGAGAAATGAGATATATAGAAAACAAAATGTGGATAACTTAAATAATCCTATCAAAATGCAGAGAGTTTCAGATAGGATAGAAAAAGAAACACAACTACATGCTTTCCATAGGAAACACACTACACATTTAAAGAAGCATATAGATTGAAATAAAAAAGTAAAAAAGTTATTTCATGTAAACTGCAATCACAAGAAAGCTAGAGTGGCTAGACTAATGTAAGACAAACATATATTAAGACAAAAAATTATTAGGCAGCAAGATTTCATGATAAATGGGTCAATCTATCAGGAAGATGTAACAATTATAAACTTATATGCATGGCAGAGCCCCAAATGCATAAAGGAGCATCCAGCAGAACTGAAGTGAGAAGCAAACAATTTCATAATAGTTCAAGACTTAAAAACTCCACTTTCAAAAATGGATAGAATGACTAGGCAGAATATCAACAAGGAAATGGAATAAATGAACAACACTCTACATAAACTAGACCTACAAACCTCTGTAGAACATTCTACCTAGCATAACAAAAGCAGAGTACACATTATTCTCAAGTACACATGTAAAAATTTCCAGAATACACCATATGTTAGGGTATAAACAAAGCTGCACAAACCTCAATACATTTAAAAGGATTGAAGTAATACTAAGTATGGTTTTGTTAACCACAATGATGTGAAATTAATATACACAAAAAATCTGTGCAATGAAATACTAGTAAAACAAATTCAGCATCATATAAAAAGGATTATGCACTACTATCACTAGGGTTTATCCCAGGAATGGAAAGTTGGTTAACATCAGAAAAAAAATTAGTTAATATCATATGCTATATTAATAGAATAAAGACAAAAGGCACATAATCATCTCAATAGATACAGAAAAACAACTGGCAAAGTCCAACGACATTTATGTTAAAAACATTAAACAAACTGGGAATAGAAGAGAACCTCCTCAGCTTGAATGAAGATGTCTATTTTTAAAAAGTTCACAGTTATTATAGTAGTCAGAAGTGGAAGATTGAAGGATTTCCCCTAAGAAAGAAAGAAGACAAGGATGTCTGATCTCCCTGCTTCTTTTATAATAGCTAGAACAATTAGGACAGAAAAAAGAAATAATAGGTATTCAGATTGAAAAGGAAGAATTAAAACTATCTCTATTCATGGATCACATGCTTTTTTTTTTTTTTTTTTTTTGGTAAAAATTCTAAGAAATTTACTATAAAAAAATCCCCGGTAGAATTAATGAGTTTACTAAGGTGATAGGATACAAGACCAATACAAAATTTAGTTGTATTTCTATAAACTTGTGTTGAACAGTCTGAAAATAAAATTAAGAAAACAATTATATTTTTAAAAGCATCTAAATAATAAAATACTTAGAAATAAAGTTAACAAAATAAATGCAAAGTAGACTGTTGTAACCAGAAAACATTGTTGAAAGAAATCAAAGAAGATTTAAATAAGTGGAAGATATCTCATGTTCATGAATCAGAAGACTTAACATTGTTAAGATGGCAAGTGGATTCAATGTAACCCCCATCAAAATGCCATTTACCTTCTTTATGGAAATTGACAAGCTGATCCTAAAATTTATACAGAAAATTAAGGGACCTAAATAGTCAAAACAATATTGAAAAAGAAGAATAAAGTTGGAGAACTTACATTTCTCAATTTAAAAACTTACTACAAAGCTATATTAAACAAGACAGTGTGGTAAAGATTTAAAGACAGACATGTAGATCAGTGGAATAGAACAGAGACCAGAAATAAACCACCATATTTATATTAATTGATGCTTTATAAGAGCATTAAAACAATTCAATGAAGAAGGAGAAGTCTTTTAAATAAATGACACTGTGACAACTGGCTATCCATAGGCAAAATAATAAAGTTGGGCTCCATCATACCATATACAAAAATTAACTCAAAATGGATTGAAAATATGAACATAAGAAGTAAAACTGTCAGAACAAAACAGTGACAAATCTTCATGACCTTGTACTGAATAAACATTACTAAGATATGTTGCTAAAAGCATGAGCAACAACAAAAAAATAGATTAATTGGACTTGATCAAAATTAAAAATTTTTGTGCTTCCAAGGACACCATTAAGGAAGTGACAAGACAATCCACCAAATGAGAGAAAATATTTTATAATTATGTATCTAATATGGGATTTGTGTATAGAATATAAAAAGAACCCATACCAGTCAATAATTTAAAGATGGGAGAGAGGCAGAACAAGATGACCAAATAGAACCTTTCTGCAAGTGAACTTCCTGCAGGAACGTCAAATTGAACAACTATCTACATAAGTAAATACCTTATTAAGAACGAAAAAAATCAGCCCTCTAAAGAATTGGTACAAACAAGGCTAGGCTATCAAGACTGAAATAAATACCTAACTTTTCTATGCCAGAAATGGACAAATGTCTACAAATATCAAGAACTTTCAGGGAAATATGACCTCACCAAACAGACTAAAAATAAGGCACCAGTGACCAATTCTACAGTGACAGAGATATGTGACCTCTCAGGAAGTTCAAAATTGCTATCTTGAGGAAGCTCAGTAATTTTCAAGATAACACAAAGAAGGAATTCAGAATATTATCAAAGAAATTTAACAAAGAGATTGAATTAATAATAAAAAAAATTCAACAGATATCTTGGAGCTGAAAAATCAAATTGAAAAGAACAGAAGAATGCAACAGAGTGTCTCAACAGCAAAACTGAGCAAGCAGAAGGAAGAACTAGTGAGCTGAAAGATAGGCTATTTGAAAATACACAGAGGAGAAAAAAACAATTAAAAAAATAAAGTACATTTACAGATCTAGAAAATAGCCTCAAAAGGGAAAAAATCTAAGAGTTGGTGGTCATAAAGAGGATGTAGTGAGAAAAATAAATTGAGATATAAAGATTTTATTAAAGAAATAATAACTTCCTAAACCCAGAGAAAGTATGAATATCCAGGTGCAAGAAGACTAATGAATACTTAGCAGATCCAACCCAAATAAAACTAGTCTGAGACATAAAATAATCAAGTTTTTAAAGGTCAAGGACAATGAAAAGACTCTAAAAGCGGCAATTGGAAAGAAGCAAATAACATATAAAGGGACTTTGATATACCTGGCAGCAGACTTCTCAGTGGAAACCTTACAGGCCAGGAGAAAGTAAGATGACAGATACAAAATGCTGAAGGAAATAAAACATTCAACTAAGTATACTATATCCAGCAAAGCTATACTTCAAATATGAAGGAGAAATAAAGACTTTCTCAGACAGACAAAAGCCAAGGGAATTTATTTTACAGGAAATGCTAAAGAGAGTTCTTTAGTCTGAAAGAAAAGGATGCTAATGTGTAACAAAAAATCATCTGAAGGTAAAAAAGTCACTAATAAAAGTCTCTGCAGACAAATTCATAATACTGTAATACCATAATAGTGATATATCCACTACTGCTATCATTAACATGAAAACTAAAAGACAAATCTATCAAAAATAATAACTACAATTTCTTAAGATATAGACAATATAAAAATATATAAAAATCAAAAAGTCAGAAAATGAGAGATGAAGTTAGTGTACATCTTTCAGCAGTAAAAGGGATAAGTACTGATAAAACATGATGAATCTTGAAAACATTATGCTGTCAGGGAGCCCTGTTACAAAAGATCATGCATTGTGTGATTCCATCTATATGAAATGTCCAGAAAAGGCAAATGTGTATAGACAGAAAGTAGATGAATGGTTACCTGATTCTCAGAGGAATGTGAGGAATGGGATTACTGCTAAAGAATATGGGGTTTCTTTGGGAGGATGATAAAAATGTTCCAAAATTGATATGGTGATTGTTGCACAACTCTGTGAAAATACCAAAAACCTCTGGTTATATGCTTTTAATGAGTGAATTATATGTATGTGAAGTATATGTCAATAAAACTGTTACAAAAGAAAAGAAATAAGAGGGCTTACAGTTAACCTCTGTAGAACACCAATTTACAATGTGTTGGTGTCTCCATCTCACGGGTTTTTATATAGCAATCCTGGAAAGAGATTGCTATTGCTAGATCAAGTTGCGAAAAAGAAAAAAAAAGGCCTAAAGACTTTAAATGATTTACTTAAGACATTGGCTGACTTGTGTTAGAGCCAAGAAATTCCAGTCTCCACCTACTCAGGTCAAGACTGGTCTTCTTTCTAATATATTAGACTTTTTTTTCCTAAGGTTATCTATTCATTCCTTATTTACTTTGCCTCAACTGCCTGATTTTGAGACTCAAAAATCTGATTTTGTGGCAGGCACTGTTCTAAGCCCTTCAAGTATCTTAACTAATTAAATACTTACAAAAGCTCTGAAAACAGGTGCTACTTTGATCCCATTTGCAGATGAGAAAATGGAAGTATGGAGATTAATTTTCCCAGATCACATAGCTAGCAAATGGCAAACCTTGGAATTTGCACCTTAAAGAGTCTGGCACCAGGCCCTATTGCTTTTAAACCCATGCCTTTAAAGAGAGATTCTCTTCCTTTAAGTATCATACATTAGACCTTGGTTTCCACTGTAAAACAAGATAAAGAGATCTGCTCTATTTAGTGATGCTGAGGTTTGATACTGAGACTCTACCTGAGTGTACCAGTGGCCTTGGGTTCCCCTGCACTACAGCCAAAGGTGAATGGTGGTCATTCAGTGAGTTCTCTGCCCAAGAGCTCAGCCAGAAGTGTTTGCTTTGCAGTAACTAAATAAATCCTTCCTCTGTCACTCTGTCAGGTGGCCAGGCTGGGGTTCGGGAGCAGTAGGTGGGAGGGAGGAGGAGCTGCAGAGTTTGTATATACTCAGAGCTTGTATGTATTCCATCTAATGAAACCATACCACCACATTATTTTGCACTCTGGCTTTTAGGGTTCTGCGTCAGTGTGGCAGCCCACGGCTAGTCCCTGGACTTGTCTTTCTGGTTGATTATTTAGAGAAGACTTAAGGGTGTAATAGTGCTTTTCTTGTGACTTTCAGTCTCTGTTGACAACCCTGTGTGTCAAGTGTAAATAAGAGTTCTTGCCAGGACACACAGGCTTCACTCTCCCAGTATGTCTGTACCTGGATTTCCAAGCCTTGCATATCTAAAAAAAATTCCACTTGGTTGTGGTGTATAATTTTTTAAATTCATTGCTGTATTCAGTTTGGTGATATTTTGTTGAGGATTTTTGCACCTATATTCATTAGAACTATTGATCTGTAGTTTTACAGACATTTCTTATAATGTCTTTGCCTAGTTTTGCTGTTAGGACAATGCTGGCCTTATAGAATGAATTAAGAAGAATTTTCTGCTTCTACCTTCTGAAGCAGATTATAGAGGATAATTTAGCTGTTAAACATTTGGTAGAATTCATGGATAAACCCGTCTTGCCCTGGTGTTTTCTCTTTCAGGAGCTTATCAGCTATTGATTTAATTTCTTTAATAAGTACAAGACTATTCAGATTATTCAGTTTTTCCTGTGAGTTTTGACAGACTTGTCTTTCAAGGAATTGCCTCATTTCATTTGGGTTATCAAATTTGTGGTCATAGGGTTTTTAAAAAATGTATTTATTGATTATCCTTTTAAAGTCCATGCAACCTTAGTGATGTCCCCTCTTTCATTTTATTTCTGATATTAGTAGTTTGTGTCATCATCTCACTTTTTTCTTAGTTAGCTTGGGTAGAGGCTTATCTATTGTACCGAAGTTTTCGTAGAACCAGCTTTTGGTTTCATTGATTCTCTGTATTGATTTCCCATTGTTAATTTCATTGATTCCTGCTCTAATTTTTATGATTTCATGTCTTTTCCTTACTTACGCTTTAATTTGCTCCTCTTTGTCTAGTTTCCTAAGATGGGAGCTCAGATAATTGATTTTAGATTTCTTCTTTTCTAATATAGGCATACAATGCTATTAATATATATTTCCTTCTACTGCTTTGTTTGCGGCTAACAAAATTTGATAAATTTTCTTTTCATTTTAATTTCATTTCATTTCAAATATTTTAAAGTATCTCTTGAGAGTTCTTCTTAGACCTATGGATATTTATAAATGTGTTATGCCATCTCTGAGATTTGGGATTTTCTGGCTGTCTGTTATTAATCTCCGGTTTAACTCCTTTGTGGTCTGAGAGCAAACATTGTGTGATTTCTATTCTTTTACATTTACCTTAATGGTATGTTCTATGGCCTAGAATGTGGTCTATTTTTGGTGAATGTCCCACATGTGTTTGAGAAGAATGTGTATTCTGCTGTTGTTAGGAGAAGTAGCTAATAAATGTCCATTATATTCAATCGATTGATGGTGTTGTTGAGTTTAACTATGTCCATACTGATTTTCCACTTGATGGGTCTGTTCAGTAGTAATATAGGGGTGTTGAAGTCTCCAACTATAATAGTGGATTTATTTATTTTTTTTCCTTGTAGTTTTGTCAGTTTTTGCCTAATGTAGTTTGATTCTCTGATGTTAGGCACATACAAATTAAAGATTGTTATATCTTCTTGTGTAATTGACCCCTTTATCATCATTTAATGTCCTTTTATATTAATGATAACTTTTCTTGCTCTGACATCTACTCTGTCTAAAATTAATATAGCTACTCCAACTTTCTTTAATTAGTATGAACATGGTACATTTTTCTCCATTTGCTTAGTTTTAATTGGTATGCATCTTTATATTTAGAGTGTGTTTCTTGTAGACAACATAGAGTTTGATCTTATTCTTTTGATATTTCTGACAGTCTCTTTTAATTGATATATTTAGATCACTGATGTTTAAGATTACTGGTATCATTGTATTAATAGTTCCCATATGTGTTACTGTTGTCTGTTATCCTTTTTCTTTGTTCCTAATTTTGTCTTCTACTCTTTTTTCTATGTTTGGTGGTTTTAATTTGATTTTTTTCTCCTTTTTTAGTATACCAATTATGCTTCTTTAACTTTTTTTTTTGAGATGAAGTCTCGCTCTGTCACCCAGGCTAGAGTGCAATGGCATAGTCTCGGCTCACTGCAACCTCTGTCTCCCAAGTTCAGGTGATTCTCCTGTCTCAGCCTCCCAAGTAGCTGGGATTATAGGCATGCACGACCATACCTGGCTAATTTTTTGCATTTTTAGTAGAGATGGGGTTTTCATCATGTTGGACAGGCTGGTCTCAAACTCCTGACCTCAGGAGATCCACCTGCCTTGGCCTCCCAAAGTGCTAGGATTACAGGCATGAGCCACTGTACCTAGCCTTTAACTTTTAAAATTAGTTGCTCTAGACATTGCAATACACATTTACAACTAATCCATGTCCACTTTCAAAAAATACTATAAACTTCACAAGTAGTGTGAATACCTTATAATAAGATAATAACAATTTCTCCCTCCTGTCCCTGATATCATTGTTGTCATTAATTTCACTTATACATACACAATTAAAAATATATATATATTTGAATACATTGTCACTATTTTTTTTTGAATAAACTATTATCTGTTAGGTCAATTAAGAATAAGAAAAATAAATTTTATTTTATCTTCACTTATTCCTGCTTTGATGCTCATCCTTTCTTTATGTAGATAGACATGGGTTTCTGACATATACAATTTTCCTTTTCTCTACTGTAAGTGATTTCTTTTACATTTCTTAAAAGGCAACTTTCCTGAAAACAAATCCACTCAATTTTTGGTTGTCTGAGAAAATCTTTATTCTCCTTCACTTTGAAGGATAGTTTTGGAGGTTACAGAATTCTAGATTGATAGGTTTTTTTCCTCTCAACACTTTAAATATTTACTTCACTCTCTTTTTCCTTGCATGGTTTCTGAGGAGAAATCAGAGAAAATTCTGATGTTTGCTCTTCTATAAGTAAGATTTATTTTCTCTGTTTTTAAAAATAGTGTTTTCTTTATCTTTGATTTTCTGTAGTTTAAAAATTATATACCTAGGTGTAATTTTTTAAGCATTTATTTTCTTGATATTTTCTGAGCTTCTTGGATCTGTGATTTGTTATGACATCACTTTGAGGAAATTATTGTTTAAAATATTTCTTCTACTCCTTTCTCTCTTTCTTCTCCTTCTGATATTCCCTTAAAATACATTCCACGCTTTGCAGTCCTCCCACAGTTCATGGATACTCTTTGTCTTTGTTTTTGGTATGTTTTCTCTTTGATGTTCAGTTTTGGAGTCATGAGTAGAGACATTCTCAGAGATTTTCTCTTCAGTAGTTTCCAGTCTACTCATACCCATCAAAGGCATTCTTCATTTCTGTTTCAGTGTTTTTTAATCTCTAGCATTTCTTTTTGGTTGTCTTAGACTTTTTTTATCTCTTTGCTTACATTGCCCACTGATTCTTGCATGCTGTCTACTTTCACCATTACTGCCCTTATCATATTAATCATAGTTGTTTTATATTAGCAATCTAATAATTCCTACATCCCTGCCATATTTGAGTCTGGTTCTATCTCTTCAAACTATCTGTTATGTCTTTTTGTATGTCTTGTCATTTTTTCTTAGTATCTGGACATGAGTTACTGGGTAAAAGGAACGACTGTAGACATGCCTTTAGTAATGTGGTGATAAGGTGTGTGTGTGTTGGGGAAGAAGTGCTTTATTGTCCTACTATTAGGTTTTGGTCTTTTATGAGGCTATGAATATGGACTGTGGATTGTACAAGTGTGCATAAGTATTTTTCCTTCTCCTTAGGTGGGATAGGATGAATATAGTGGGCTGGAGTTGGGTGTTTCTTTTCTCCCAGGTCACTAAGGCTCTGATAAAACAATACTAGTTTAGGCTCTGGTTAAATAGTTTCTCTGTTGTCTTGCTAAGAAGAACAGAGTACACTGGCATATTTCAAAATGGTTGCATTCCCCTTCTCCTAATTAAAGCACAAGGATTTTTTTTTTTTTAATATTTACTGTGAGAACCTTGTCAAGTTCCTGGAGGTAAAGCTCAACCACATGTGGGGGCTCCCTTCTGACTGAGTCCCCTGGAGTTATTTATTTATTTATTTATTTATTT
>PVKV010016508.1:0-50559 GCA_004027835.1 Alouatta palliata
TTTTTTGAGATGGAGTCTTGCTCTGTCGCCCAGGCTGGAGTGCAGTGGTGTGATGTCACTCACTGCAACCTCGCCTCCCGGGTTCCAGTGATTCTCCCGCCTCAGCCTCCTGAGTAGCTGGGATTACAGGTGCATGCCACCGGCTAGCAATTTTTGTATTTTTAGTAGAGACGGGATTTCGCTATGTTGGTCAGGCTGGTCTCGAACTCTACCCACCTCAGCCTCCCAAAGTGCTGGGATTACAGGCGTGAGCCACCGTGCCCGGCCGGTAAACACCTCTTAAGGGTCAAGTACTAAGGTAGGTACTGGGAGTCCATGGAGAATGACAAAGGCTTCCTGCTCTTGGGAGGTTTCCGGCCAATGGAGGAGAGACCCACTTGTAAAGAAATGTGCTCAACTCCAACAGGACACCGTGAGGGAAGAAGAGAAGTGGTCAGTATTACAGATGAGAGGCCTGGGAGGGCTTGCACCTGCCTAGATATCAGTCCCTCCCCGCGGCTCGTCATCATCATATGCTGAGCACGCACTTGTCAGGCACTGTACGTATTGTTTATTTAGTTCCATGAGGCAGGAACCAATTATTATGCCCACTTTAAGAATGAGGAAACTAAGGCACAGACGACATAAATTATTCATTCAAGTCACTCAGTGGACATGCTGGGATGGAAAGGACGAGTGGGTGGTGTTCTGTGGGGGGGGGGGCAGGGCCTTCCCACTTCGGGGCGGCAGTACAAAGGGCACTGCATGTCTGGAAACTGCAAGCTGTGCAGTGTGGCTGGAACAGAGGCTGCGGGCTGCTGGGAGGGAGGTGACGCTGCACTCTGTGGCCAAACCAACAAGTATGGACTTTGTCCTGCAGGCAATGGCAGTGCCATTTACGGGACAAAGGATGGCAGGAGGGGCCCACCTGGAGGAGAAGAGAAGTTCTGGGGTCAGGGCGAGTCCGAGGTACCTGCAGACACGCACTCACAGGCAGTTACGCAGTGTGGGGTTTAGGATGGGCCGAGCTGAGCTCTAGCTGAGTGGGCCAGACCTGCTGGGAGGCGAGGCCATGAATGTGGGGGCCAGATTGCCTGGGAAGGGTTGGCAAAGATTGTCAGTGTGGGACGCTTGCTAAAAATGCGGATTTCCGGCCCGCACGCCCCATTGGCGGAGAAGCTCTGCTGCAGTGAGAGGGAAGGGCGCACCCCAGGATGGAGGTTTAGGGAACCACCGCATTCAAGGGCTGGCAGCGGACAGGAAGCCGGCAAGACACTGAGAGTGGGATCCTGGAGGGAGGAAAATCTGGAGAGAGACCTGGAGGTCCAGGAGGAGAGGTGTCAGGGAGGAGCGGCCAGTTTGCGGGAAATACCACCTGGTGGCAGAGCGCCGGGTGGAGGCTCCTGGCTGGGGCAGAAGCCAGATGACGGGGGCTGGAGGAGGGGGGTCTATTGTGGGGCGGGCTGGGCTGCTGGGAGGTCGCAGGACGGGGCGCGGAAGGTGGAGCCACTGGAGCTGCTGGGAAGGAGGCCCTGGAGGAGAGAGGGGCGATCTTCGAGGCAGAGGAGGGTGGACTTCCCGAGAGAGAAGGGCGCCCTCCGCAGAAGACTGGGACCCTCCTCCCCGAGGCCAGAGGGAGGCGGGCGCGGTGCTCGTGCTCAGCAGCCTCCAGGATCCCCCATGTAGAGGGCATTACTGTTTGCTGAGAAAGGGGACAAGGCAGCGGGGAGGCTGCTCCGGGGACGAGGGCGCCGGCGGGAGGACCCGGGCGCCCGCCGCCTCCTCCCGCGGCCCTGCAGCCACCGCCCCGCGCCCTGCACCTGCGACCTCCACCCGCGCCGGCCCTCGGCCTGCAGGTCTTTCCCCTCCCCGTCGCCGCAGGCCTGGAAACCTCTTTCAGCGCTCCAGTCTCACAGCAACTGGCATTTGGAGACAGTGCAATTCCTTGTTCTGTGTGTCTTGTTTTGAGCCTTTTCTTCTAGGAGGCATTAGGTAATGAAAGGGGCAAGGGGGGCTGCCATCATGGGGCCTGCGAGTCTGTTGAGGCAGAAGCAGCCCCCCACAGCCTGCGAACCACACACATGGAGCTCCATGCAGCAGCAAACAGAGACGGAATCACCAGATTTCAGAGCTCAACTCAATTCAGACCCTTCTTTCCCCCGCCCATATCTCATCCTTGCAACAGGCAGGGATTGCATCCTGTCCCAGGGCCCCCAGGAGGCAGATAGTATCTTCACTGTGGGAGCCGTGGCCAGGCCCCATCGGGGCAGGAAGCCAGTTCTCCTCCAGGAAGCCCCAGTGCTCCCCGGCCCTCACAGCAGAGGGTAGGGTCTGCCTGTCCATGAAGAAGGACATTTCGGGGAGCCTACGCCCAGGCTGGTGTGGCTGTCCTCATCTCAGGCACAGGGCGCATGTCTCATCTCAGGCACAGGGCGCATCTGCAGAGGTACAGCTGCCACCCCTGCCCGGGCAGGACTGGGGAACTTGGGAGAGAAAAGCAGCCGCCCCACGAAGGGGCAGAATGGGCAGCACAGGCTCCCCTTCCACGCAAGGGCATCACCAGGAATTTCAGGCATGTAGGGGGCAGCAGTTGCCATGGGAACAAACAGGCCGGGGCTTCTCAAGGCAGATGATGATGAAATCACAGGGGACTCGTAAGTGTGCTGGGCCCAGGCAGGCCTCTATTGGTCCAGCAGCGATCCTGAGCCACACCCTGCAAGCATGATCAGAACCAGCATTTAAAAAAAATATGCAAGACTTCAAGATAAGATGGAGCAAGTGGTGAAATACTAAACAACTTTATAGAGCTGAGTGGGCTGTGGAAAGTATCTTATGCAAAACAGAAGCGGTGCAAGCTGCCAGCTCTGGTCCTGTGCTTCAGACACTCATTTGCTATGAATACTGTGAAAGCAAATGAATACATATATTTAAATTTTTTTATGTTGTATGTGATACATACAAAATATATGCAATGTATAAATAAGTTATGAGGTATAATAACCAAATGAACACTTGTGAACCTAGCACCAGCACCGCAGGCCACTACCAACGGATCCCCTCCCCGGAGGTGGCCCATATCCTCATGTGCATCTGTTTTTCAACTGGAGATGTTGCTTCACTCCACAATTTCCCCTGGGAGCTACCTACAGACTACTGTGGGAGGCTGTTGCTCTTATTGTTTTGGGTTTTGTTTTGGTTTTGGTGGTGGTGGTAAAGTCTTTTGTTCTGAAATGTTTTCAGACCAGAGCCTCTTCGCTGTGGTCACTCTGACGACAGCAAAGATTTTCCTTCCTCTTCTTAGAGAAGTGTTCTCAAAGTGCTTAGATTCGCAGTTTCCCTGGGAGAGGCATCCTCCTCATGGAAATGAAGAACATTTTTCAAACAACATACGGATTTAAAAGGTGCAAATATGTGAACTGTAAAGTATGCACTCACTTCACTATGCCCAGCAGTCTCCTCTAATATTTACTGAGCATTTACTAAACGCTCAAGATGGTAAGCATTTTAGGTTCCTTAAGTAATTTAATCCTCATAACAATACTACAGGATAGGTGTTATTATCTGCATTTTATGCCTGAGAGAAGCAAGGTGCAGAGGTGTAATCGTCTGCCCAAGCGCACACAAGGTAAGGCAGAGCTAGGATCACCTAAGCCACCCAGGACACGGACCCCACGGTGTGACTCATCACTCTCCTTCTTACATGCTGTCCTGGTCTCTCACTCCCCTACCCTTTGGTCCCATCTTCTCAGGCACCTCTTCCCCCTCCATCAGACCTTCAAATGCTGGTGTGACCCAGGCCTGGGCTCAGCGCTCTCCTGACGGGAAACCTTCAGTCTGCATGAGTTTTAAAATCTACGCTCCTGGCTCCAAGCGGAGAGGCCAAGGATCCTGAGCCCTTGATCTCAGCCTCGGGCCTCTCCACTGCGTTTCCAAGCCTGCCTCAAACTTGCACCTGACACAGTGGAGTCACCTCCCAATGCTCCTCTGTGTCCCCCAAGCTACCATCCCCACAGTTCAGTCTCCCGGTTCCACAGATGAGTCCTCTAGACCCTCTGAACCTCTCCCTTCCCATCCCATCCCACCTATCCATCCATTCCACGACCTTCACTCCTGAAGTCCAGCTCCAGCATTTCAAATCCAGATTCCCAAAAAGCCTTCTCACGGAGCTGTGTGCTTCCACACGGCCCCCTGGAATCCATACTCCTCGCAACAGCTAGACTAGAAGGATCTCACAAAACAAAACACCCGCCCTGCCTCTCTGCTTGATGATTATCCGTAGCTCTAACCTGAATCCTATGAGTGCTCAACTTGAAATTGGTGACATTGGTTTGAACCCCTATCACAAGCTAGCTATTTTACCTTAAGCCTGAAACTGAGTCTGTCTCTCAGCCTCAGGTTCTCCACTTGTAAACTGAGAAAATAAGATCTCCAGACCTCCTGAACCATCAACTCTGAGGGTGGGGCCCAGCAGCACGTGTTTTAATAAGCCCTCTGGATGGCTCTGATGAATCCTTAAGCATGAGAACCACTGGTACATTCTAATGCACAGTATTAATCACACATACAAAATGAGTTCTTCTGGAGAATAATTTTTGTGTGGCTTCAATTTTCATCATCGAAACAACCAACTGTCTAAATGAAAACTATCCTAGTCTGCTCCTAAAATGCTTTGGCATCAGTCATGAGAACTTAAGCAAATCCTGTGATCACGTTGAATCTCAGTTTCGTCACATGTGAAATGAGAGGATAAAACTAGAAGTGAGGTCGGCAAACTTCAGACTACAGGCCACTGCCCGTTTCTGTGTGATCTGCCACTTGAGAGTGATTTTTACATTTTAAAATGATTTTTAAAAATCAAAAGAAGAATAATATGTGAACACTGCATGAAATTCAACTTGCAGCGCCCCTAAACAAACTTTCGTTGAAACACAGCCATGCCCGTTCATTCACGTTTTGTCTCTGGCTGCTTTTGCACTCCAACGGCCGAGTCGCTGTGACAGAGCCCATATGGCCACAGAGCCTACAATATTTATTACCTGACCTTTTAAAGTTTGCCAGCCTCGGGGCTAGACGACGGCTAAATCCTCCCAGCTCCATATTTCTACAATCCTATTACTTTACAGATTTGACTATGTTCCTATCTTCAAATATCGTCAGCTACATACATAGCTATATACCTAGTCACCAAGTTGAAGTTTTGAAAGTGCAATTCTTGCTCTAGGTCATTAATTGTGGTGAATAAACCATGTTGATGTAAAGTTGTATTACTTTGTTCCAACACTTAACCATTGCTGTGGCGTTTTACATAATTCCATCTCATGAACGAGGTCCTACGGAATCAGCGAGAACAAGCAGTGTGCTGAAGCATCCGGAACGCGCTCTAGCCCAATATCCTCGCTCAGAACATGAAGGCACTTTTAGTGGCTGGTTTGCTGTTTAAATTTCCTTTGCCGGGCCAGGCACGGTGGCTCATGCCTGTAATCCAAGCACTTTGGGAGGCCGAGATGGGCAGATCACGAGTTCAGGAGTTTGAGACCAGCCTGACCAACATGGTGAAACCCCGTCTCTACTAAAAATACAAAAATTAGCTGAGTGTGGTGGCGCGTGCCTGTAGTCGCAGCTACTCCGGAGGCTGAGGCCGAAGAATTGCTTGAACCCGGGAGGAGGAGGTTGCAGTGAGCCGAGATTGCGCCACTGCACTCCAGCCTGGACAACAGAGTGAGACTCTATCTCCAAAAAAAAAAAAAAAAAAAAAAAAAAAAATCCTTTGTGTAAATCTACCCTGTTCAATAATGGTTTGACTAGAGGAATTCTTCCTGAGGACTGTGCCGTGCTGCAGAGGTACTCACCTTCCATGAAGGGAGTGTATGTCCTGTATTGTCCCCGACTCATTCTCTCAGATTTCCAACTGGCCTCAGCTGCCTGCAGAGGAAAAGCAGAGGCTCCTCGGGGATGCCCCCAGGTGATGGGGGATCCACTCCTGCTCTTCTCATCAAAAGAATCATGTTATGTCAGGGCTGAGAGGCACATCAGAGAGCATTCAGTTCAGCCCATTATGGTGAAACCAAGAATGTGTAAGTGACTTACCCAAGGTCAGGCAGCCTGTCTATAGTAAATCTGGGGCTAGAACCCACATCTCTTGACTCCAAATCCAGTGATCTTTGCAGCATCTCAAAATCCTTTTTTGAAAGGCCTGACAGTCTTCTATTCCATGTTAAACATAAGAACTTAAGGGAAGGACCCTGAGAGAGAGAACGCACTGGGCAACCTTCCCAGAAGCAGCTGACACAAGCTCATTTTCCAAGGCCTGGGAGCCTGAGAAGGGGAGAAATCCCTAGACCAGGGCTCCTCTGACGAGCTCAGTGAGGAGAACCAGATTTGATTTTAATTCTTTTAAAATTTCCAATCTATTGCAGATTAATGGTTTTGCGAAGTACAATAAAAAGGAGGAAGCAGTGTCGATTGCTTTGAAACCTTCGGACTCAATTTCAGCTCTTGTCTCACCCCAGACCAGTAACAGTCTGAGGACCACACTCTGGAAACCACACTCTGAGCCACAGTGATCTCATCCACACACTGGCATTGGCATGAAGGATACAAAAACAGGAGGCCAGAAGCTCGGAAGACCACAGTAGGAAACATGCTGGTGGGCTCCCACTGCCACAGCGGCCCCCAGTGAATCTCCAGTGAATGTACCCATGGCCAAGGGGACGCTTTGCTGCCTCCGGCAAAACCCTAAAGCCTCTGACAATATCACCGAGGATCTTCGCAGATCAACTTTTTAAAACAGTGCTTCTACCAAAAAGGAGGCACAGTTTCCTGTGAGGGCAATTAGATCTGTTGTATCACTACCTTGTAACCTTCTTAAAGTACAAGTGCTATCTAACCAAGGCTGAATTTGTAATACCTTTGGAGGACTGGGCATGAATAAAGGATCCTGACACCATGAAATGACAGTGACAGGAGTTGACGCGTCAAGAATCTTAGAAGAACCTAGAAGACCATCTGCCTGAAGCATGGGTTATCTTACTCAGATTTGTCTCGAGCAAGAACAGAGTCACGGTGAGGATAGCCCCACTGTGCAAAGGAAATGGGACAGACGAATGGAAATTGCTGAAAATCAGAATCTTTGCAGAGTAGTATCCATGCTGCATGTAGCTTGAGGCCACACAGAAGCACCAGCAGGAAAATCCACACTGCCGCGCACACCATACCCTACCTCACCCTACAGCCGTCCTTAAAAACTGGTTTCTGTGGAAGTAATGTCACATTTATAAAAAATTGCAGATAATACCAACATACCCTTTATTCAAATTCACCTATTGTAATAATTTTCCCCTTTTGATTTATATTTGCTATACTCTCCTGCCTTTATCTGTGTGTGTGTGTGTGTGTGTGTGTGTGTGTGTGTGTGTAGAACCAGTTGAGAGTAAGCTGCATGCACCATTGCCCATTTATCTTATAAGCTACAGTGTGTATTTCCTAAGGATAAAGATATTTTCTTACAGAACCACAGAATATTACCAACTATGGTAAATTTCACATTGATCTAATAGCTTCATCTAACCTACCAAACTGGATTCCAATCTTGTCGACTGGCCCAATAGTGTTCCTTTCCTCCCACCCCAGAAAAGATCCTTCACACTTAGTTGTCATGTCTCTATTTAGACTTCTTTAACCTGGAATGATTACAGACCAGTTTCATTTTGTTGAATGCTATTTGCAATTAAATTACCAGTAGTCTTAAAGGAAGACATGGAGCTATCAGATGCATGGAGGTCCTGCTCAGTTGCCATCCTGGGTTTGGGGGCACACTGCTGTGTTTTCAGGAAGTTTCTGTTTGAATGAGGTCTTCCTGGTGCTCCCACAGACTAAAACCCTCCTGGAGTGGTCCCAGAGTATGTCGAGTTCCACACTGGGGTGAGGTCTCCTCAGTTTCCTTCATATTTGACCATTCTTGGGACAGCGAAACTGGCCACAGAGGTGTGATGGAGTAAGAGTGGGCCCACGGCAGCTAAGTCACCAGATTCAGTCACTACAGCGTACTTACTGGCACACATCTTAATTAGGTTTTAATGCAAGTAATTTGATAACAACTCCTGGCCATCCACTACAGAACTGTCAATGCTGAAAGCTTTTTATTTAGCTCCTCTTCTGTCTAAACCAAGGCAGCCTCCCCGCTGACCCTTGTCAAAGAACCCCATCTGCTGGTTGCCACGGTAACTGAAGGCGACCAATTGAGCTGAACAGAGTGACTCAGAAATAAAATCTGCAGCCAAAGGAATTCTGCAAAGAGCAATAAATCATTTAGTAAAAGGGGTCCTCCACACAGTGATGAGTGTTGGGATAATATGATGGCATAACTCTTCCAGCTAGAGGGTCCATGACAGGTCCGAGTGATTAGACCTGCTGGAGGTTCATTTGGTCTCTACTGGGCTCCGGCAGCAGACGGGATGGAGCCTGCCCAGCTGTGTGCCACTGTGGGGAAGAAGGAATAAGCAGAGTCCATTTTTAATATTTGGGCTGCAAAATTTTGATTTTTAATGAGTGTCAAGAGAACCAGCCTAGGCTTCTAACACTCCTTCCTCTGTTTTTCAAAAGTAGCACTCGTTCTGCGAATGCCCCGTTGTAGCCCAAAAACCATCTTGAGCTTTGAGGAAGGTGACAAAGAACAAATACCAAGATGGCTTTGGAATACGTCACTTTAGCACCTCTCTCAATCAACACAGAAACCCTCTATGTGCACAAGCCTTGCGTCCTTGTGAAAGCAGGGGAGAGCCTGGGATTCAACTCAGAAGGCCCAGCGGATCTCCCAGGATGGTCTGAGAGCGGCCAAGGGCTTTGCCTCTCCCCAGGACTGGGTTACTGTTGTTTACAGAGCACAATACACATCCTTCCTACATTAAGATTTCCTGAGTAAGCAGCACCAGAGGGAAGGGGGAGCAGAGGTCTTCCTGGGAGCTGCTCCCGGTGACAGTGCACAGCGGCCCCTCACGGCACAGGCCATGGGTCCCAGTCACGGCCCCGCTCCTGGTGAGCACCTGCTGGTAGACTCAGAAACCCCTGTAGCCAATAGAAAGTCCCCGGCCTCAGACATGCTAATCATTCAGACAGTGCTCACTGGTATATGGCCGGTGTGTCTTGGCTGTGTTGGGAGAAGCAACTGCCCTGACAGCAAAGGACAATAGGAGATGGGCTGCAGGACAGAACTTAGGGCCTGTGCGTGTCTGGAGGTGGCCTGCCCTGCCAGCTCCTCTCCTCCCAGGCGAATGCCACCTTCTACAGAGGTGCATTGGCAGGATCCAGACATTCTCCCAAACCCTGACCCGCATGGCAATGGGGTACCCGATTACTAAATCATCCCTAGAGATAATTTTCTGCTTCAAAAAGAGCAACTGCTAAACAGAAGGTAGATTTTCTCCCCATTCTAAACGCTGCCAATAAAATGCTTCAGTCTCGGAGTTTAGTGAAATTCCGTTAACGGAGTTAGGAGCGGCTGTGCATGCTAAGGACGAGCCTCCTCCCGTACTCAGCCAGTCCGGGGAGCGCATCTAGCCAAGCGCTCCGCGGCCACGCTGCGTCCCGGGAGCTCTCAGCCCGCCTTCCACCCCACGCTGGGCAACTGAGCTTCCGCAGGTGGAACAGACCGCAGGGCCCCACGTGCGCCTCCCGCACGCCAGCACCTGCTCTCCGGCCACCGCGGAGCGCCCCAGGCAGGAGACGCCCCTCTCCCTCGCCGGCCAGGGTGGCCTCGGCAGCCAGGTCCCAGCGCCGCCGGGTGGTGTCGGGTCCTCTCTGCCTCCCGCCCACCCCGACCTCCCGGTGGCTGCTTCCTCTCTGGATACTAGGCCCAGGCTCAGCCAAGCCCCGCAGCCCCGCGAGAGGGCTGGGAGCCCGCACCTGGAAGGCAGCCGGCCGGGGCTGGGGGAGGCTGGGTGCGGAGCATCTGGCTCAGGCGACCCCGCGGGGGCTCGCAGGGCCTCTGGACTTTGGCAGAAGGAGAGGATTAAACCGAGATGGCGGTTGAGAGGAGATGGGTGAAAGCTTCATTAACTCCATGCTCATGTCTGAAGTTCTTTCCCCTAAGAAGCAATGAGTAAAAAGGTTGATTTCCCCGCAATGGGAAAGGTGCTGCGTGATTACGCGGGCTTTTCTTACCTTTTAATTCCTTATTTGTAAACAGATGAATCATTGTCAGTGATCATGGAGGACTCAAATTTTAGTAAACAGGAAAAAAGAATCTTGGCTAACAGGCCAAAGAAATATTGCCATCCATTTAAATTTCTATGTTAGTGATTAAGCTTCTCATGTGACTTAATTGAAACTGGCAAGGATCTTAAGAACTCAAAGAAGTGAACATAAAAAGGTGCTGGGCATGACAGTATTCCCCCCTCAACTCTCCTCCAATAACCAAACTCATTTTTAAGACCAATCCTAAAACGTGCCATAAAAAAACGGGGCTTCCTGATTCCATAAAAATACTTTCACTAAGTACTGCTTTATGACAGTTGCTCATCCTTGAATTCCTTTTCCTTCTTTACAAAGTTACCATTTAGTTTCACTTCTGAGCCCTACTTCCAGTTCTTTGTCTCTGCTCACTCTCCCGCTTTCTCCTCCATATTTCAATTCCCACTCTTGAACTTTTGCACACACTGCCAGTTTGAGCCTGCACAGAATAATCAGTATATTAATTCCACTCAGAGACAGTGAGATTTTTCTAACACAATCTGCCCAACCTGAACTCTTTCCTTCAGAAACACTTCGCCTTTAAAAAGAAACTTCCCAGCATGAACCTCATAAGAAGCGACATGTAACAGACAGTGCATGTGGCGCTGGGCATGCAGCTCAGAATTAAAAGAGAATTTTTTACTTTGTTTCTTCAGTGCCATGTGCATAATGTACATGTGGATGAAACTGACATCAGACATTTAAAGCAAAAAGGGGTGGGGGGAGGGGGATGTGATGGTGGCGGGAAAGAGAGAGAAAATATGTTGATAAAAACAGTAACTTCTGTTAATCTACATTTTTCAGTCACTGTCTTAATTAAGAATGATGGAAAATATGTTGCAGTTTAATTGCATTGTTTCAAGAAATTCTAAGGCTGACAAATGTGGGATCATGTACACTTGGAAGGTAAAAGGGATTAAAGTGGTGATTTCTTCCAATTGGTGGATAACAATCAAAATTATGCTTTCTACAGACACCCCCCACCCCCGCACAGATCCTAAACTCGGAAGACAAAGTAAGAATATCCTAGCACTTAACATGTTCAGCATGAAATGAGCTCTGAAAAATTTTTAAAGTGTTTAAAAACCTATGTATATGAGATAAATTTTAAATACAAATACAAAGACTTCACACAGGAGAAACAGTACTTTATCTGAAATTTCTGGTTGACATTTATGCTTGCAGAAAATATTTATGAAGGAATTTGGTAACAATCTTCAAGTGATTTTCAGATGACCTTGTTTAAGATGGCAAAAGTTGTTTGCCGGAGTCAGTTTGAAGACACCTGAGATTTCTAGACTCGTGCCCTTTTCTCCTACTGGAGTTCAGTCATACATTCTCTAGGTTTCGTTTCTTTTTTTGAGGAAGCCTTTGCATTGGTCCACAGCGAATCAATTAGAATGTATTTTCATTGCTTGAAGTGCCTTTGAGGGAAGCTGCAACATACATGACAACTTCCTATTTCCCACAGTTGACCATGGGTAACTCATTTTTAACCCGGACGCTGCATTTCTTACTTGCTCCCATTTTTAGGGCCCTGGGCATTTGGGGTCATTGCCTGTCAGAAAGGAGGAAGTGATTCAGGGAACAGGGTGCCCTCTGCTCCCATGGCATGTAGCACAAACCACGGACTGACCTCTTTCTTCAGCCCTGGACTTAGAAACAAACAACCAAACAAAAGCACCCATCAGGTACTGACCAGCTACTCTCAGGGACTCAAACTCATGACTTAATTCAAACTGGTTTGATGATTTAGTCAGATAAATGGACGGTTTCTTTGAATCAACTAGCCATTTTATCTTCCATTAAGCACAATGTATGATACACCTGGAGCCTCAGGCTTTGTTACCCATTCCAGGGAAGAGGCCGACCTAACAATTTTAGCAGCTAAAGACTCTGCACTTCGTATGCAGTGCCCCTGAAATATTAAGAAAACAAGATCTGTTCGCCCTACAAGAGAGCGGAAATGTCCAAAGAGCTTTCCTGAGAGAACAAAGTCGCCAGATCTGTTCTAGCAAGTCTAACTGCTTCTTCCGTCTCCAGCCTCCCAAAATAAGAATGGCCTGAGAACCTGACCACAGTTGAAATACTGCCCATGTGATACCAGTCTCATAGTGTTTCAATTCTTCAATTTACAGTACATTAATACAGTATTTAAATTATGTATTGGTGAGTAGAATCCTGAGGTCTCAAATTGCTGAGTAAATGGTACATGTGACCTAATAGTCCAATGCTTTTGCTAGTATGAAATTAGAGTGATTTTCTTTAATGCCGCACATGAGGTCCAAAATAGTGACAGTACATATTTCTCATGTGCTCCACACCTGGGACCACATAAAACTCTCAGTTAAGTCATTAAGAAATGAAAGATTTTCCATCTCCTAAGGTTTCTGGGAATTCTGATGGGTGGATACATCCTCTTTTCACCCCCAACCCCCAATAGCAGGGCAGCCTCCTCCTAAAAGGCATTTGTCAAGAGGCACCAAAGTCTGGCCTGCTGAGCCTGGACCCCCTGTGGAGGGCCGAGGAAAAGGACACAGAAGAGGACAGGGCATTAATTACCAGATTAGGCAGAGAGCAGAGTTCAGGCGGACACAGAGGCAGACAGAACCCACGAGCATAATAAGTTGAAAAGTTCCGAGTCAAGTCTTAGAGTTCAAAGAACATTAAATGAAGAATACATAATACTGGAGGAGAAAAGGGAAGCAGTACCCGCCCGAGGGCCAATTGCCTCTCCAGCAGCGGCAAGGCTGTTCCTGGGCTCTCAGGACCATTTGTTCCATTACACAATCTCCTGAAGCCATTTAGAGAGAGCTCAAACAACTGCCTGTACCAACACGACACATGGCTTCCCATCCCGACTCTTTGCTAATCCAGACGCTCCAACCATCTTTCCTTAAGATGCCATATGGTTGGCAGAAGCCTGTAGATGTAGCAGCACATCTGCTTGTACGTTTCTTCTTCCTTCCATCCCCCCAGCAAAAGAGGGATAGGAGGCAGACCGAGGGGAGAGCACGCTTATATACCTCTGCCTACATAGATATTTCTTCTTAAGCACTCCAACAACAACTAAAAAACTACAAAAGAGATGACCAGGAATTATTCAGGGCTCAATCATTTTTAACTAGAGAACAATTTTTTTTTTTTTTTGGCTTGTTGATGCTATAAAAGAAGATCACAAAAACAAAGGGTGGACAGTCTCCTTTCTCCCAGGGATGGTGGCTTTAAAATCACTTCAGAGCTCTCTCCCTCTGGGAGTCCTTGTGATGTTTTCTTGCCACAGGAGGGGGACAGCACCCTTGCCTGAATCTATTTCTTTTCTTTTCGGTCAAGGAAGACAGACAAGCTGAGAAACTAGCAGATACCCAGAGCCTGCTTTGTTAGCAAGCACAGCACGGCTGTATGCTAATGAGTCGGCACCGACACAGGGCTTTTTTGGTATGATGAGCAAAGATTGTTGACACCGTTGAAATCCTGGCTCTCCTGGCCTGTGAGTGCACGGGCTGCCTCCTTGGAATCCAGCCCCCAGCGAGACAGGCTGCAAAAAAAAAAAAAAAAAAATCTACTCTCCTAATGACTGAAATCTGGCCATTTGTAACTTAGAGCAGTTGGGAAAAGCGGGGGCAGTAGAAAAATATTCCATCAGGCCAGGGATCAAAAACACACAGGTGAAAAGTACGGGTTTCTTCTGAACTAGAAGTGAAACCTGGCGAGCACATGTGAGTGATGAAGGCCAGGATGCTGGCTTTAGGGGCGAAAACCCAAAAGGTGGAGTGAGGGGGGTTCTGAGGGCCCAGCCCTGTCGGGGGCAGCTTCGGCACTTGCTCCACATCTGGGCAGAAGGCACTGGACACCCGGGTCAGCCTCCTGGGTGGCATCACCTCAGTCACAGGTAACGGATCTCTCTGCAAATCTGTTTAGACCTCGTGTTGGTTAACCAGACATGGTTTTTCACGTGTGTGGAAATATGATCCAGCGAAAAAGCAAAGCAAATATTCTACTGTTACTAGACTTTTTTTTTTTTGTGACAAAGGGTGGAAAGGGAAGTGACATGTTTTGAGTATGGTGCACGTTATCTGAAAGACCCCTTTCCTTGCCCAGAAACTCTGAGAGATGGGCATTATTATTCCCGTTTAATAGATGAGGAGACTGAGGCTTAGAAGATTAAAAAAAAAACACACACACACTTTGGCAAAGCCCTGCAGCTAGGAAGGACCCAAACTGAAAAGCCCATGCCTATCCCCCTACAATACGCTAGGTTCCAGATGCACACATGCGCGCGTCGACAGATACATTACCTCATGAATATGCCCAGGGTCCAATATGCCAATCTGAGCAGATCACTGTTAGCTGGTGAGCAATAAGCTAGTTATCATTAGTATGCAGGCAGGGGCATCAAACTGTAAATTCGGTTTACTTGTAATCCACAATATGAATGAAAATTCATGTAACTGAAATGTAAAAACATGAGGAGTGACTGAAAAAGCATTGAAAATTATAATAAAAATCAGAATTTATCCATTCAAAAAAGTATGCCCTTCAAATTATTCACCTTGAGGACAAACAGCATGTGTATTTCGACCACACGGCCATTGCCTAGGACTCTGCTGACATGTTCTTTTATTTGGAACTGCCTTCATAGCCAAGGGCTTAGTGGCACAAATATCTTCTGTAGGTAGCTACATAATAAATTTGTGAGTGAGTATGTATTATGTTTCATCCAAATCATACATTTTAACAAAAAAAAAAGCATACAGTGGATGCTGTACTACTCAAAAATGACACATCAGCCTAAACTAGATAATATGAGCCCGGTTCAACCATGAATAAAGTCAACAAACTATTATTAGCAATTCTCAAGGTTATCATCATTGATATATGGCTGTGTAGAAGATGAATTTGCATATAAAACAGAACAGATCTGGGTTGAAATCTGAGCATGATCCTAAACAAATCCTTGTAAGCCTGTTTCTTCACTGGCTATATAAAATAATACTACATCCCTCACAGGACTGTTGTGAGAATTAGAGAGTACACAAAGTGACTGGTACTGAGTAGATCCTCAGTAAATAAATACACAATTATTATTATTTTACTAGAGTGCTTCAGAGTGCTTTTCACATACATTAGCTCAGTAAACTCTGAAGCTCAGCTCTGTTATGTAGGAAGTATTCCTCCAATCTAATGAGTGAGGTGATTGAGATTCAATAATAAAAATAACAAAAGCAATAAACAATATGTATTGAGCCCTTTCTATGTGCAGTAACTGTGTTAAATGCTTTTTCAGCCATTTTATTTTTATTGAATTTTTTTTTTAGAGACAGGGTCTCCCTCTGTCATGCAAGCTAGAGTGCACTGGTGTGACTACAGCTCATTGTAGCCTCAAACTCCTGGGCTCCAGTGATCCTCCCACCTTGGTCTCCCAAAGCACTGGGTTTACAGGTATGAGCCATTGCATCTGGCCCCATTTTAAGATCTTAACATAAGGCTGGGCGCGGTGGCTCATGCCTGTAAACTCAGCACTTTGGAAGGCTGAGGTGGGTGGATCACTTCAGGTCAGCAGTTCAAGACCAGCCTGACCCATATGGTGAAACCCCGCCTCTACTAAAAATACAAAAATTAGCTAGGCATGGTGGTGCACACCTGTAGTCCCAGCTACTTGCGAGGCTGAGGCAGGAGAATTGCTTGAACCTGGGAGGCAGAGGTTGCAACGAGCCAAGACTGCACCACTGCACTCCAGCCTGGGCGACAGAGCAAGACTCTGTCTCAAAAAAAAAAAAAAATCGTAACATCAACCTTTTGAAGAAGGTATTGATAATATTATATGACCCTCATTTTATCGACAGGGTAACTGAGGCTAAGAGATGCTACAATATCTTGCTAAGTTCACACAGGTAGTAAGTGGTAAAGCTGGAACACAATATCCCAGGTCTGTCTTCTAAACCCATTATCATAGCAATGGCCATAAAATCCTGTGCCCTTTGGTCTATACAACACTGTCCTTGGGTGGAACTCACCTAAAGCTACTGGGCATTGACAAGGAAGTTTTGTAGCACAAAAATCCTTGTTCTTACCACATTGCTGCGTTAAACTATACAGAGTCCACAGTTCAATCATCCTATGTATGTTGACACACGCTCATACACGTGTATGAATGCTGGGTGCTCCCTACAGCATAGTTAAAAATGAAGGCAGTGTTCTTTGTAAGATGGCAGGACACGATACATGCATTTCAATACTTCACACACAAATATACACCAACAAAGTTGTCATATATGTGGAATCTGATTTAACATCACTAAAATTGTCAGAAACTTCTTATCAAGAGAATAGTCTTTCAGTAAAAATGAAATATCCATAGAAGGCTCCCAAGTCAAAATTATCTGCAAGGGATGCTAGAACATTTGGAGGTTGCTGATCAGATGCTGACATGAAGAAATGTAAACGGGTGGAACTGAAATCTGGATTTGTGGTGCACATATGTGCTCAGCCAGACAACTCTCTCCGAATACAGACTCTGCGCTTCCCTTGTGAACTCTCCTCTTGTTTCTGCTGAGAGAGACAAGGATGCTGTCATCTCAGGTGGGTCTCTCTCCCATTCCGCTCGCTCCCTCACTGTGTCTCCTACCTAATTGGAGCTGGACTGATTGCCACAAGCCAAGTGTCTCTCACTGGTTCTCACCTCTGGTACCGCAGCTTCCACACTCCTGATTCCACTGCTGACTTCAATCCAGTTCAAAGTGCAACAGGGAACAGGATTTAAAATAGACAAACAGGCCACGCACAGTGCCTGTAATCCCAGCACTTTGGGAGTCTGAGGTGGGCGGATCACCTGAGGTCAGGAGATCAGACCAGCCTGCCCAACATGGAGAAACCCCATCTCTATGAAAAAATACAAAAACTTAGCTAGGCGTGGTGGTGCATGCCTGTAATCCCATCTAACTGGGAGGCTGAGGCAGGAGAATTGCTTGAACCCAGGAGGGGGAGGTTGCAGTGAGCTGAGATTGCGCCATTGTACTCCAGCCTGGGCAACAAGAGTGAAACTTCATCTCAAAAAATAAAACAAAATAAAATAGACAAACAAATGAAAGCCTTTGCTATCCCTCCAACACTTCCAGATTCATAAATCTTGGATCACATAATCAGTCAATGGTCAACAGCAGTGTCCAAGAGGGTCTGGGCACAATAGGTTGTGAATGGTGATGTGTTACTTGGAAGTTAGTGCAGTTTAGGCACAGCGTGCCCCACAGGTTTCCAACTTTAAGGGACTAAATCTTGAAGGCATCCAGAAAGGATTCTGGAATGTAGCATTAGGAAGTGGCACTCCTGTCCCTCAAGAGTGGAGACCTGCATATTAACTGTTCCTCTGAAAGTGAGACTTGATTCCCCCGTGACAGATACCATCAATTATTCGCCTTTCATTAACTTAATAGGCTGGAATAGTCCTGGATTTTACTGCAAAAACAGAAATTTTTTATTCTAACTTTGCTAACAATATAGGCGGAATGAACTTTCCCTGTCATCCGGACCTGAGTGCCTTTCCCTAGTCAGCTTGTCCACTCTGAATGGGACCTGTGTAACATCTCCTCCCCCGGCATAATACACTCTGATTTCCTATTACAGGCTGTTTCCTATGTGGGCACTTTAAACAACTCCCCTAGCTAACGTTTGCTGAGTACGTACTATGTGCCTGCACTGTTGCTAACATTTCTGTGTAGTAACTCGTTCAATCCTTGAAAGAAGCCTGTGACATGGGTAACACAACTGTGATAATTTTACAGATGAAGAAGTTTAGGCCCATGTTAAGTAGCTTGCCCCAAAATCACACAGAAATAGTAGAGACAGGATCTGAACTTAAACTGTCTGGGTTCAGAACACACACTTTTAACTACTTTTCTCTCCAGTGAATCTCAGAGGCATTCAGTAGGAAAGGGTATGGGGCCCAGCCTGCCACCCATGGGAATCTGTGACATTCATCCTCTCTGGGTCTGAATTTCTTCAAAGTAAAATTTAATGTTAACAATACTTTTACCTATGTTGCAAGGTTGTTAGAAGATCACCTATATCAAATAAATCAAATATTGATAGATATCAAATGCCAGTTCTCAACATCTTCATCAGAGCCTCATAAACTGCCGTTTGGGTGTTAACTGGGGCCCCCAAAATGAAAAACCAAAGTCCTTGGCTTTGCCAGTTAAATACAGGAGCAAAGACTTGCTCATACTGCATTCGTATTTCAGTGCTTTTACCAAAATGGTCTCAGATGAATTGAATAAGTAATGAAGTTAGCTAGCCCCACTAAGACAGAGAGTGACAGTCTGACCTAGAATAGGGTTTGGAAAAATGAGTGGTATCTTCTCTTTAGAAAGCCCTGAGGTCATGCTAGGCATCTGCCCATGGTACATCAGGATATTGAAAATAATACCAGACAACAGACTGGACACAGTGAACATGATGAAAAGGCAGATGAGATTATACATAAAAAGAAATGCTGCCTTTCTGTTAGAGACAGAAAAAAAATGTTAATACAAATGAACAGCTGTTTGGGAAGAAAACATTATTTCCCAAACCCAGACAAAGCTCTATTTATTACATTTCAGAGACATTTAAATTACAGTGTCTGAAAAACGATCATATCATGGGTATCTGTGACACCTAAATTATCTGAAAATCTGAAAGGTTAAGCCAAAATAGAGGCTGTATGAAAGACTGACATAGAGAAGATTCTTTTTTCTCAAAGGACGAGGTGAATAAACCCTTTGCATGGGGTAACTGGATGAGTACTAAGTTTCAGGACTGAACTTTCTGAATCTCCAACAGAATAGTACATTCACAATTTATTCAAAGATGTTGATGTATGCTATTCCAAAATTCTAAATGCAAAATCCACTACTTCCATTGGCCTGGTGATATTCCTATGTTCACACTGGTTCTCCTGGCCCTCTATTGCCTGTGGCTCCAGGCTGGTCTCAGGTGCTCCACAGAAGGCCTAGTCGTGCCTCTGTGCCCACAGTGCCAGGCCAGGGCTGTTATGGGAGGTGTTGGGCACGGCAGCCACTGAGGTAGGCCTGGGTGTGAATTTGTTCTCACCCATCCTAACCCTCCCTAAAGAGACCATGACTCACCCATGCCTTTCCCTTGGACCAGCATGCACCCAGCCATCTCTAGGCATTTCTAGAGAGTAAAGTGTCACACTTTAGTAAAAAATCCTGGCTAAGGAGAAAGAAAACTGTATTTGGTTGGCCCTAGGAAAAGTGAAACAACAATCAGATGATCACACTGGGAGCCCAGGGCAGATGTAATGCTGTATCTCTGTCCAGTCAATTCAATTAAAATGCAGACTTTAGAATGCAAAAACAACATAGAGAAGAATCCTCAAGTCTATAATCACCTGTGACATGTATTGATGCTTTCAATCTAGGTTTCCTCACAATGGGGCGGCCAGGACTTGAATGCCAGGGGTCACCCGGCAGGAGTCTGGCTCACCCTAAGCGAGCATGCTTGCCTGCCTGCCTTTTTCCTTCCTCACCTCCTTGTTTATTGTTCTGCCTTACCTCCTACACACCTCACAGGGTGTTGTACAGCTTCATTAGTTTTCGAAGGCTTGCGATTTTTCTGATGAAAGGTGTTATGGTGTTATGTAAATACACAGTATTATTTTGTCTTTATTCCAGCAATACTGGTTTGAAATAGTTCAGTGTGTGTAAATATGTGTAATAATGTGTATTAATTTGATTTTTTTAGCAATTCCTTGGCATCCCAGTTAACGAAATGGCAGCAACCTTACGTGCCTGATGAAATATTAAGTATTGTTTCAGAAAGCTATTACTTGGTCTTTGTTCCTTTCAAATCAAATGCTAGCTAAATTAGTCTGCTAAGCACTTGTAATCATCTGCCTGAATACTATACAGAATTACTAAGCTGTGACCTCCCATGAATAAAACAGAGGTATATGCGAAGGTTAAGGTTTATAACATAGCAACTAGCCTATCCCAGAGGATGGGAACAGGTGTATAAGCTCCCCCAAAACAATTTGCGCAACTGGAAAACCTAAGGGTACAACATTCAGAAAAAGCACCACCAATGCCGCCACGTGCTTCAAACTGTAATTTACAAAAATAAATATCACTTTTAGGATCAGGTGTCAAACAGGGCCATGTTAATTTTGACAGCCACTTTTGTTCCCCGCTAGGAACACCATTTCATCGTACCATGTTAACAATTTTGGGGTCAAGAGGAACTGAGCCCAGCAACCCACCTTTCTACACAGGCCTCTGAATGAAGGGTTATTTTCAGCCTTCTCTCTAGCCAATAACACTGACCTTGCTGACTCTCACGGGAACACTGAGAGTTCACATGGGTATTTCCAAGAGATTTCATTATTTAAAGGGTCTAAGTGGGCATGTGCCCTATCGGCAGAATGATGTCATCACCCTCCCTATCAGAGATGCTGGAGTACCACCCACGCCAACAGAGTCAAAGGCACAGGCCCTGGACTTGTCATAAAGTCCAGAGCTAACATTCAGGTGCATCAGGGAGCTAACATTTGAGTGCAGGAGGTAGATAGTCACAGTGCACTGTGGTAAGTGCCGTGTGTGGAGCACAGAAGAAGGAACAGGTCAGCATGAGGAGACCGGGAGGGGCTCTGTAGAGTGATGACAAACCCCCCATAAAGATGGAGAAAAGACGTCAGTGGACTACTAAAAAACTTCAAGGAACTAATCACACGGTGGAGTTAATGAGTAACATTACCATAGATAACATTTTTGTCACATATATTCTTTTTTCCCTCCCAAGATAAAAATCTGCCTTTGGACCCATCACGTGAGTGGATTGTGCTGTACTAGGCATTATAGGAAGCGACTTCCATCAGGCTGGTCGTGGGGCTGGAGAGCAGTCCCGCTGGCTGGCTGGGCAGTCAGGAGGTCCAGCAAGGCATAGAACCATGTGCTGACACTGGGGATGACAGGACTGTCAGCCAGAAGTCATGTGCTTCTTCTCATTTTGGCTCTTAAGTCTAAAATGGTTTTCTAAAGTGCGCAATCCAAAAAAACATTAGAAGAGAAAGGGCCTTATTCTCCTCTTCGTACACTGCATCTCCTGAGGCATCAAGTATTGCCCCTCTACAGAGCCCCTCTCGGTCTCCTCATGCTGACCTTCTTCTGTGCTGCACACATGGCTCTTACCACAGTGCACTGTGACTGTCTCCTGCACTCAAATGTTAGCTCTTTGAGTCAGGACTGAATCCTGCTGGTACCCACAGCACCTAGCACAGTGTCCAACACACGCAGGTGTTGAATGAAAGAATGTATTTTTAAGAACAGCATCAGTGGACCTGACTGGGTTTGGAAAGCACCTATTGGCCTGAGATCAGATGTCCTCACAGGGTAAGGGTAAAGATTTATTTATCTTTTTAAATAGAGGGCTTTCAAAGAATCACTGACAAAACCATTTCCACCTTTGGTTGAAGAAGAGAGTTGGTTGCATGTGTGGTAGTCATCTACTGTTTTTGCCTTCCAAGGAGACTAGCCTTTTTTTTTTTTTTTTGCCAAAAGAAAACTAGATGAGAGAAGGCAAACATCTTGGTGCAGAAAAGGCCTTGGGGACTTTCTAGGTAAACAATTTCACTAGCAGCAGCTGAGGACCCAACAGCACTATGATTTTGCTAAAGCTGTTTAAATGCAATGCACACACGGATGCTCATGTCTTCTAGCTGTACAAAAGGTAGGAATTTCAAGGTAATGTAAAAAAATACAACATGAACTTATTCTACTCCTCATGCATTCATTTGTACTCAGCAAATATTTTCTGAGCACCTACAATGTCTTCTCTACTGGGTACTGGGATACAGGGGAGAATAAGACAGCCAAGATTTCACTCCAAGGAGGATGCGTGGTTGTTAACAAGATCACATTTGTGAGAAGGAGGTGTGTATGACAGTGTTAGGAGGGACACCTCCCTGGTCACTATCCTTACCTTCATAGCCACACAGCCCCTTACCTAAAAAGATACTGCTTTCCGTCATGTCTTTAAATGCATGAGATGACTTTTGCTGTCATTTGTTTATTGAGGGTTATTTTTAGAGACAGGGATGATAGAAATGAGAACACTAGAGCTCACCACTCCACAGGTTCCTCCTATTCTAGATCACGCATCCCAGCTGTGCAGTTGGGTGAGCCAGGTGACTGAGTTCTGGAAAGTGGGGAAGGGCAGAAAGTAGCGGGCTCACTCCTTGGCCTGGCTCCAAAACCTTTCCTGCAACTCCCTTCATTCCCTCTTTGCTACACTGATGCAGGGTTGAGAAGTGCTGCAGAGAGGTTAAGGTAAAGAAATCTTAAAGAACCAACAGGATAAGATTCGTGTTTCACTTACCTGAAGTCTAAGTACCTCTTATGAGCTCTGACCACAGTGGCTACCAAAATGTACTAGGTATTGGCCCTTCCCCTCAAAGAGGTCATGACCCATTTTGGCCTGGCAAAGACTTTTGCCCATGGGAAAAAGCAGTAAATACGTGTGGAAGGGCTGTGGGCCGGTGGACATGAATCTTAGAATCTAGAAAAGGAATTCATTCGAGAAAACATTTCCCTTGACTGTAAAGCATTATATAGTATTGATTTTTTAAAATGTACCATGGTACATTTAGATGCACCAATAGTCCAGAAATAAAGAATGGGATGAAATGAAACAGACTGCCTCAGTGGGAACAAAGATTCCAATGAAATAAACTTCAGAACTCAGCAGAATGGTCATGTAGCTCAACTCTGGCTGGCTGTGCCAAGAAAGAGAATCTCTCATCAGTGCTCATTTTTTGAAGATGAAGAAAATGGACTTCTGAGACCTCTGGAAGACTCTGAAAGTCATGCCACAGACACAGTTACAAGGAACTGATAGCTCCTCAAAACCATGCTGCAGGATTAAAGCAAAGACTTCAGATGCCACTCTCCCAACACAGAATTCATGGGGACCTCAAGGTCAGTGACACCTTTCAGAGCACAGACTGGAATAGTCAGAGTGACCCAATGTACTTTTCCTTTGATCAACCTTATATTTGACTGCATTTTAGTAAATTATCCATGTAGTTGTATTTTGACAGCTCTCTTTACAGCAGTAAAACAAAATGTGTGCATCGCAAATGGCAAAGATTCAAATTTCAGCTATGTTTATCCAAAATAGCACTGAACTGCTTCTGTACTTATGCTATACTGCCTACAGCTTTACGGAAGGGAAGACAGATGGGATGAATTTCGCAGGGAAACAGCTGTGGCTTGAAGAAGAGACAAGCAAAAGTTTTGCTATCAGGCTTCATTATGTATCAAGGTACCAGTAAAATGTGTATCCGTAAGGCAGCCAAAAAAGTGTTTTTCATTTGACTAGTGATAATTACCTTTTCTCAACAGCTGACAATGTTCTAAGTAGCATTAAATAGGTATAATAATTAAGCAGCAAGATACAAGTGTCAGTGCCTTGCTGGGAACTGTGGGTTCCTTCAGATGTGCCGGGAGGTACAGGCTAAGAGGCCACGGACCTCCACCAGCTGAGAAAGGGAACCAGCCTAACACGCTGCTGTCAGGAGTGTCACAGACAGGAAAAAGGAGAAAAAGCTACACAGGGAGGAGGGAAGCTGGGACTTACCGGTGTGACCACGACATTACTGAAACAAAGTTAAGTCAATGCCCATCTCCAGAATTTGAATCTCTTTCTTAATAATAAACATGCGTCAGTCACTTAATAACATGCAACACTTCGCTCTAGTCAGCGAGGGTGGCTCTACCCAGAGCTTGTGAAAATGGAAAACCGGGCTTTTTGTCCCCTGAATCATCTTTATCCATGTTAAAATGTCCCATCAGATGTTCTCCAACACGGACCTGCTTCAACTTTCTGCGAGCAGTAAATGTCCAGTTTTGACATGGCTGGCATGGTGATAGTCACGCTGTGAGTTGGGTGGATTGGGAGTGACCGTTCCCTGCTGGCACCAGTTCCACTCCTGCAGGTCGCCTCAGGGAAAGCTGACAAACACGCCACCAGAATCCTCTCGTAGATCTTCCAGAGAAAGCAGTGCTGGCTACACACACTTTGTGTTTAAAATAAGAAATCATCCATTTTGTGAAAAAAATGGTACCTCTTTGCCTCAGGAGAGGCTTCTGTATTGGGTGACCAAAGAATAATTCAATGCATGAGCATTACTCACACCTGATAAATTGCTGTAATAAATAGATTCTTTACAAATTGAATGTATGTCACACTGGTGAATAACATCATGTTCCACTCAGATCAATAACATTAATATTGTCATGGCAACAGAAGGGAGAAAGGCAGAGAAAGCCTTAAAAAAGAACAAACAAAATAAGACCTATATGCAATAATCCCTTGAGTGACAGTGACATTTGGTAGTACAAATTTTCCTAAACAGCTTGGAATTACCACATCACCATTTATTACCATTGAGTGGTAATTTTAAAAAAAGCATTAGCATACTCAAAAGTGCAAACTGATTAGAAACTTACTATCTTCTTGAGGCCTGGGCAAGAGGATCACTTGAGGCCAGGAGTTCAAGACTAGCCTGGGCAACGTAGTGAGCCCTCATTACTAGAAAAAATAAAACAGCTGAGTGTGTTGGTATGCCTGTAGTCCCAGCTACTCAAGAGGCTGAAGTGGGAGGATCGCTTCAGCTCAGGAGTTAAGGCTGCAATGAGCAATGATTGTGCCACTGCACTCCAGCCTGGGCAACAGAGTAAGACCCTGCCTCTTAAAAAACAAAACCTTACTCACTTTCTAAATATTTTAGTATTGCTTTCTATTCCCACTCTTTCAAAAGGTTGTGTTTTCTTTCGTTTTATGTACAATTATTTCTACCCCCCATTCCCCAAGCCTGTCTGCAGTACTCCTCCAGTCTCCAGTGACTAGTTTCTGGCTTCACGTGCTGAATCTCTGGCCTCCTCCATCCTACTGCGTCTTGAAAAGCCTCATGTTAGCCACTGATTTCCCAGCTTCAACAGGACCAGCTTCTCTTTAGAGGCAGAAAGATATGCTGGTATTTGAGTGAGAGCACAAGCTTCAGAGTCTGGCAAACCTACAAATCCTAGCTTCCCCTCTTACGGACTGTGCAGCTATGCCCACACTTCCTTGCTCCAAGCCTCCACTCCCTCAATCGTAATTTGATTCAGCCTTGAAAGACTATTCTAAAGCACCTACGGTAGCGTCCCATGGAACTGTCAGTAACTAGGGATTACTTTTTTTCATCATAGGAAGGAAAAGCTTTACTGAATTGTCCTTGCTGCCACTCTTTTATTTTGAATTATTGCTCTTCTTCTTTTCCTTCTCACTCTTCCTAATCTGCCTCAAATTTAAGGTAACATAAACATATTTGAAACTGGTAATATTTTACGATCTCCACCACATTTTTCTCCATCTATCAGAACATAAGAATTTCCCACATAGAGGATATTCGTGCAATAACTTAAGGCACGTATCTTGGGACTCAATTCAGAAACTGATCAGATCTCCCTTGTAGGAAAATGGTGGCAGTTCAGTGGCAGGAATGCTGTTCAGAGAGCACCAAGATTGGGAATATAAAACAATGCTGTACCTGACTGGAATCACAGGAAGAGCTTCTGCAAATTTTCACTATTATGGGAGCTAAAATATTGCTAAGATTCTTCACGTCAGCATCCCTTCTTCACAGATTTGGCAGCAACATGGCCCAAGTTTAAGTTTGGCATCTGTCACATAGTAACTGTGTGACCTTTAGCCAGTTAGTAAACCTCGCTGTGCCTCAGTTTCTTCATTGGTAAAATGGGGATATTGCTAGTACTCACTCTATACGCTTGTTATGAAAATCCAATGGTTCAGCAGGTAAGTGCTTGAAGAGTAGCTGTTACATAGCAAGCACTCTCAAAAGATAGCTGCTGCTATAACAGTGATAAGAATTACAATGATTATTATATACTTATTATATCTTACATAATTATATATTACATAACAATTGGTATTGCAAGGGGTGTCAGGAAATTTTTATATGGTGGCAAGAAGTTTAACTCAACATTCAGTGCTGTCAAACTGTGGAAATTAGGGAATCAAGGAAAAGGCCAGGAACCAAGAATCCTTGAAGCGCAAAATGAGAGCAAGGCCAGGGTCCCAGGCCAGGGAGGCTAAAGGAATGATTGTGTTTCTTACAGCAAAAACCTTAAGATTGTGTGTGCTGAATAGTCAGGTGTCTTCATGAGAACACTCCCAAAATTAATAACTCACTCTGACCCACACGGAAGTGAAGATGGGATAGAACTGTATCTTGTGTCTCCTGAGCCTTCATTTGGGATGGGTCCTGAAGGCTCCTGCAGGACCTCTATCCATACCAGGACACCTGACAATTATATTCCTGACAGAGAGTGATGCCTTGCATATTACAGCTGAATTTTAAAATTTGTTTAGAAAAGAGAAGAAAACACATATTAACTGACTAGCAGCAATGCCGTCTCACAGTGTAAGTCCATAAAATCCCTGTCTCCTGGTTTCCTCATATTGTAAATGGTAATAACCACCCTTGATAACCACTTAACAGAGGGATTGGAGAGTGCTAACTAAAATTCACAAAGCACACTTGAGGTTGCAATTATGTAAACATAGACATGATCTCTCTTTTAAGAATCAATTTCGAGCAACTTAAATCAATGTCTTAAGGACAAAAGCTTTATAAAATGCATGAAAAATTGGACTTAGATACTATACTTTGAAATCAACCATCAGCATTACAAATGTCATGTATGCACAGACTGTTACCAGCAGAGAAGTTCAGAAGTAAATACACCGCATTTGAAAAACTAATTCTCAATGCATGATGCCAGTCAATAATGGGAAGCCACTGCAAATATGGAAACTGACGGGCCAAGCAAAGCAAATACATTTTTACATGAAAGGTGAATTCTTTCTGTATGTTATCTACAGGGCTCCTATAAGTCATTTCACATATTCAGTTCTGATCAACCAGTTTAAACGGAAAGAATGATGCTTTGGATCTAAAACCAATTATTAAACAATGTGGACATTTACGTGAATTATTTTTGGTTTTGTGATAATTTTCATCGTCGATATGATGCTGGGAATGAAACTTCTTTTATGGCTTCAGGATCAACAGAATAGACACATGCTATTCTGAATATGAATATTTATAAGATTTTTCCATAAAGAAAACATATGAAATAATCAATAAATTAAGTTTTTACAAAATAACTTGACCAAAAGAGAATGGCAGAGCTGCCGATCACTCACAAAGCATCCAGGTTTCTAGCACGCATGAGAAATACCTACGGTTCTTCCAACCATTTTCCTTTTTGGAAGTTTATCACTGTATATTCTGTGACAATCTGCTCCCCTAGAATTTGGAATTTGAATAAAACAGATTTGGTTGCTTTTTCCTCAGATGAATGCACAAAGACCCTTAAAAAACAAATGTTCTTTAAAAGTGTGATGCCTGTATTTAACATTTATTAAAGACGTAGCATCCACCAAAAGACTTTCAAGCTGAACTCTAGGTCTTCCATCCCAATTCTACAACAGAAAGTTAAATCTGATCAGAATGCAAGGTCCAGCAAAAGCAGTAAGAACAAAGAGATAAAGATGGAAGATTGCCCCCACCAAATAAAATAAAAATCAATCCCCTACCCCTCTACCAAAGCCAAGGAAATTACTCTCCCTCTACCGGCTTTTTAAATGTTGGGAATGACCCACTTTAACCTAGGCATATTGGTATAAAAATAAAAGTGAAAATATTAGCTTTATGCATTTATATGAAAATCAAATAGGCACAGCTAACAGCTCACTCTAATTTCTCTGATTGTGTTTTTCTCTGAGCAGAGTCTCCCATACGGGTTTACTGTTACATTCAGAGGCATGCATTTCGTAAAAATACTATTTACTCTGTCACTGCATCTCCAAATTTGTCATCTGACTATATTTGTGCAGCTTCGTTAAACTAATCCCTACAAGTGTCCCACGTCATTTAGCTTTCGATAACCTGAACAGCCCAGTGACCCTGGGTCATCTGCATGACCCAAACCAGCCACAGAATTAATAAGTGAATCTCCCTAGCAGCCAGGCTGGGATAAAGGGTGAGAGCAGAACCCGATGGCTCTTCTCAGACCTAATTATGTCAGGCTTTCCTGTTCAGTAAACCAAAACAGGGAGAGAAAACTAGGGGCAAGGCTTTCCACCAAGAGAAATTCTGCCTGCTCCTGGTTCATTCGATGAGTAAGGAGTTGGAAAATCCAGAAAACTAGGATGGTGGAGACTAAACCAACTGGGTCCTTGCTCTGAGCTCCCACAGCCCCCCAGCACAGCGTCAGACCACGCCAGCAGTCCTTGCTCCTGGAACATGCATCCCTTCAGTCCAGAGGCCATTCAGACCCGCTTGCTTGTTTCCTTAGAGGCCACAACAATATTTGGCCAAATGAGAAGCTGCTAATTTCTTGAGTAACATTATCAAATGTTCTTTGCCCTTGAAATGTGGCACACACAGAGGGTTCTAATAAACGGAATCATATTTATATGCATTACAAGGGGAACTTACTACAAAGAATTATGTTGCTAAGTGAAGAATGACTACTTCACTAGTCCATTTTGTAAATCTGGATTTAATATGTTGGGTTTGCTTTAAGTGAGATATTGACAACAGCTTGGCTTTCTATCAAGCTGAATTAGGAGTAAGACATTTTGAATTAGGGTCATTTATTAAATTTCAGAGCCTCTGGTCTCTCAGCATGATCAAGTGTGATCAAGATACATAGAAGTAGCTGGGTGCGGTGGCTCACGCCTGTAATCCCTACACTTTGAGAGGCCAAGGCAGGTTGTCAGGAGTTGTCAGCCTGGCCAACAGAGTGAAACCCCAACTCTATTAAAAATCTAAAAATTATCCAGGCATGATGGCTGACACCTGTAATCCCAGCTACTCAGGAGGCTGAGGCAGAAGAATTGCTTGAACCCAGGAGGTAGAGGTTTCAGTGAGCTGAGATTGCGCCACTGCACTCCAGCCTGGATGATGGTGAGACCCCGTCTCAAAAAATAAAAATAAAAATAGACTGAAGTAAAGCAATTAATGTTTAGCAACTGGCCTACTTTTTCATGTTAGGGCAAAATAAAACCTCAAAATTCCCTAGGAATTTTTTTGTTAAAGCTTTCGAAAGCTTTCATTTCTTCATTCTGAAATAGATTCCCTCCTTTCAAAATTATACTTTTCTTTTAAAATGTGCCCTAGATTTTCCTTGTCTTATGAACTCCGGCATTTTTATCCTAAGTAATGTGTATGATTTTAAAATTAATATTGATTTTGGTTACTGAAAACAAATGAACAGTTACAAAATTATGTGATGGTAAATTCTATTCATTTTATCAAGCAGATTATTTCCACCATATCTAGGAAGATTTTTCTGGTTACTCCAGACACCTAGCACAGTGGATAGCACGTTTGTTATGCTGACTGAAATCCTGCCCAGGTAAATGGCTCACTCTTGCAAAGTGCTGTGCTGTTTCCTGAGCAAGATAACAGGGACAAATAGAAGACAGTACAGGTTATAGAAAGAGCATGGCTTTAGATATCTCACTTGTGGCATAATTTAACTTCTCCAACTCTCGTTTTGCTCCTCTGGAGAACACGATCATTATTATTAACAAGAACATGTGAGATGACATATACTTAGCTGGAGCCAAATTTGTATTAGCCAGTCAAAAACTGCACCCTCTTCCCTGACTCATACTCGTTCCAACATGCCCAAATGGGTACAATGTAGACTGTGGGGCACTGGGGCAATGGGGTGAGGAAAGGAGAAATACATTCAGAGAAGATGCTTCACCTCCCACAGCTCCAAGAGAACCAAACATGAGCAAACCAGGCCTCTCTGCCCGGCTGACTGGGTGTGAGTCCCGGGAACAGGAAACTCTGATTTTAGTCCCATGGAAACCAGTTCCCAGATGCTCTGCTTGGCCTCTGTGTCTCAGTAGCACAGTTTCAAAGGAAGACAATACTAATAATTCATCTTGCACAGCATATATGAAAAGAAGTATCTATTTCATGTTTTAAAGGTCATTGAATATATAACAGCTAGATAGTTAAAGCAAAATACCATATTCATCAGTGAAATAGAAAAGTTTAGCAGCATTCATCTGTTCTCATTTTAAATTTACCACAGTATGTAAATTAGAGGATTTAAAAAAGCATCAGGCAAAAATCTGAGCTAGGTGCGAATGAAAAGCACAATCAGAAGCAAATTTGTGACTGCTTGAAGTGTAAGAGTTTGCCAAATGGGATGGTACTTAGATTTTACTACTAATCTGAGTTTATGTAAAGCCAATAGAAAGATCCCAATTATTGTTATATACCCAGAGCAGGAATTTGCTGCTAAACTGCTGGAGAATATCGGTCCCAGGTTGGCTTTTGTAAACATCTTATTTTATGTGCTGAAATTATCACAGGAATACCACACACAAAGCTGAACTTTAAACACTCAGTCCCAGCATTATATACATAGTCTGAAGAAAATAAACCAAATAAAATTTGGATCGGTGGCTGAATTACCTGATTTTAAAAATATTTTGCTGTAGTTGAGAGAATCTATTGAGCCAGGAACAGCAGTTATTCTACCAACTTAACATTTCAAAATACGATTAATGGCAAAACGAGATAACCTGATCATTCTTAACAGGATTTTCTTACATCCAGAACATTCACACTATATCAGAAATGTACAGAGGCGGGTTTGTGATTCACACTCTTGGAGAGCTCAGTGGGCCAATATGTTACATTGAGACATCAGCCTACTATTTAAACAACACCCTGTCTGGTTTCTATGGAACAAACTACCTTCAAAAACAAAATGAACCATATTAAATAAAGCCAAGGGAAAGTCAAACTCGGGAGTGCTGCCATGGCCTCTAATCCGAGGCAGGAGTCCTGGACTTTTTCGTTGCACTGACCCTGCTGGGCTGGGCCCCGAGCCCACCAAGAATGTCATTTAGAGTCAGAAGGGGCTCCAGCAACTGCAGTGTACAGCCTGTGGGACAGGGAGACAGACACCTGAGTGCTGATCGAAACCTCCAAATTTTGCGATCTCCAGTCTGAATTCCCAGAGTCCTTTTGATTACTTCCCACACCTTAAATAACATAATGAGATCTAATCAACTCCAGAAAAGGAGAGTCAAGATAAATGTATTTTCTACCTCATAATGCCTAGTCATTCAGAACACTACACTTTCTGAGTGCCTGCTATGTTCCAGGTACTGTTCTAAGGCAGCAGGAAATCAGTGATCAACAAGACGGACAAAGTCCTTGCCTCATGGCACTCACTCTCGAGAAGGAAAACCAACGGGGTGGGAACAGTCACTCAGTTCTTCAGTGTTCTGAGAGGCTGCTAAGGATCAGATCTAGACCCTCGCCCAGCACAACAGAAGCCCTTGCAGAATAATTGGATCTGCTTCTCAGAAAAGAAATGAGTAAACATTAAGTTTTATATACATTTTCTGAAGGTTCACAGCCCATCTACGCATTTCAGTGTAAGAATCTCATTGCAGGCTGGCCACGGTGGTTCATACCTGTAATCCAGCACTTTGGGAGGATGAGGCAGGAGGATCACTTGAGCCTAGGAGTTCAAAACCTGGGCAACACAGTGGCACTCCAGTTCTTTAAAAAAAAAAAAAAAAAAAGCCAGGTATGATAGTGCACACTTACAGTCGCAGCTACTCAAAAAGCTGAGGGAGGAGAATCCCTTGAGGCCAGGAGTTCGAGGCTGCAGTAAGCTGTGATTGCACCACTGCACTCCAGCTTGGGTAGCAGAGCCAGATACTATCTTAAAAAAAAAAAAAAAAAAAAGAATCTCACTGCAGAGAGAAAGAAAAAAGAGGTCTATAGCAGTAATGAACCAAAGAAACAGAGGAGGGAGGACGAAGCATCTGAGAGCCAGGTGGAAAACATGACCATCCTCTCAGGGGCAGAGAGAAGTCAAAAAGGCACACTGGAAAAAGAGACAGAGGAGTCTAACCCTGTTTGCAAGGGTTAGTTAGGGGAGGTTTTCTAGAAAACAAAAGCCCTCAACTGAGCCTGTTTTTTACTGTTTGCATTTCCTTTTACACAATTAACACACGCTTAGTGCAGAAAACAGAAACGGTTGGAAAGTGCAGTGGAAGAAGGCACACCAGTAATCCCAGAGAGCGCTAATGTATTCCTTTCTGGTGTGTGGCCGATTGTCTGCGTGTATGCGCACATGGACACACATGAGCACACAAGCACAGGTGTAACGAGATGTGTGTGTGTGTGTGTGTGTGTGTGTGTGACAGAATTTTCACTCTTGTCCCCCAGGCTGGAGTGCAGTGATGCATTCTGTGCTCACTGCAACCTCCATCTCCTGGGTTCAAGAAATTCGCTGGCCTCAGCCTCCCAAGTAGCTAAGATTATAAGTGTGTGCCACCAAGCCCAGCTAATTTTGTATTTTTAGTAGAGATGGGGTTTCACCATGTTGGCCAGGCTGGTCTTGAACTCCTTACCTCAGGTGATCTGCCCACCTCGGCCTCCCAAAGTGTTAGGATTACAGGTGTGAGCCACCGTGCCTGGCCTGATGGAAGGGTTTTTTAATTGTGGGTCATGGCCCTTTAGTGGGTCACAAAATTAGTTTAGCAGGCCACAATCAACTTTTTATTTTATTTTTTGAGACAAGGTCTGGCTCTAACGCCCAGGCTGGAGTGCAGTGGTGTGATCTCGGCCCACTGCAACCTCTGCCTCCTAGGCTCAAACAATCCTCCCACCTCGGCCTCCTGAGTAGTTGGGATTACAGGCACACACCACTACACCTGACTGATTTTTGTATTTCTTTTTTTATAGAGACAGGGTTTCGCTATGTTGTGCAGGCTGGTCTTGAACTTGTGAGCCCAAGCGAGCTGCCCATCTTGTGCTGGGATTCCAGGCGTGAACCATCGGGCCTGGCCTACACTGTCCTTTAGTATATATATATATGTGAGTGTCTGTCTGTATGTGTGTACAATACATGCTTACTCAAGACGCAGGCTACTCTGAATATGTACATTTAAGGCAAGCGCTGTGGCAGAACTGGATGGTTCTGCATAATAGAAGGGGGAAGGAATTTTGGGCTCCTAGGAATATGAGAAGGCAAAGAATTAGAAAGTTATAGGGGAAAGGAAAGCAAGAGATAGGGAAAAAAAAAGTTCCAAGGAACTGCAGCCTGGAAAGGCCTACGGAAGGGAGAACTAAGTATTAACGGAGATTGCTATGTTGTTTCTGAGGGAGGTGTGGTGTGAATATTTTCCATCTTCTTAGAATATCTTCAGTAAAATCCATGCTGATCAGCAGTACATTTGTGCCTATGACGTCTTTTGGGAAACTCAAGAAGATGCTGAGTTCTATGTACAAACTGACATGGGGCAAAATTTGAGTCTACATGTGTGAGGTACAAGCTAGAGTACGAAGAAGATGTGACATTTAGGGTCCATATCCATCTATATATCTATCTATATACCTTCTGTGTGTGCAAAAGATGAAATAATATATACCACTTTTTTTTTTTTGAGACCGAATCTCACTCTGTTGCCCGGGCTGGGAGTACAGCGGTGTGACGTGGGCTCACTGCCACATCTGCCTCCCGGGTTCAAGTGATTCTCCTGCCTCAGCCTCCTGAGTAGCTGGAATTATAGGTGCCCACCACTACATCCAGCTAATTTTTTGTATTTTTAGTAGAGAAGGGGTCTCACCACGTTGGCCAGACTGGTCTCGAACTCCTGACCTCGTGATCGCCCACCTCAGCCTCCCAAAATACTGGGATTACAGGCGTGAGCCACCTTACCTGTCCAATATATACTACTTTTATTCTATTTCCCCTTAGGGGATATATTTTGAACATTTTGTTATATCAATAAACATTTTTTTTCAACAACTGATTTTAGCAGCATTTCAGAATTTCATTGTAGGAAATTTATATAACTTGTTTTTGTTTGTGTTTGTTTGTTTTCTTTTGAGATGGAGTCTCGTTCTGTCGCCCAGGCTGGGAGTACAGTGGTGCAATCTTGGCTCACTGCAACCTCCACCTCTTGGATTCAAGCAGTTCTCCTGCCCCAGCCTCCCGAGTAGCTGGGATTATAGGTGTGTGCCACCACACCTGGCTAATATTTGTGTTTTTAGTAGAGATGGAGTTTCACCATGTTGGCCAAGCTGGTCTTGAACTCCTGACCTCAGGTGATCCTCCTACCTCAGCCTCCCAAAGTGCTGGGATTACAGACATGAGCCACCATGCCCAGCCTATATAACCTGTTTATGTAACTAGTCTCCTGATAGTGGACATTACTATTATTTAATATTTTATTTATTTTCATGTTATTCTCTTAGAAATGCTACTACTTCTGGAGTCACAATTAGCAGGACTGACCAAAGAGAAGCAGTGCTCACTTCTTAAATTATATGTTATTATCCATTTAGGTGTCTCTCCTGTAAAGTAGGACTCTTTTACCTAGCACCAAGGACAGCACTCACTATATCATAAGTTTATTGTATAATGAACTGACCAGATGAAAAATGCCATCCCAGTGCAGGGAGAAGGGATTGGCTCTGCTGGGTGGCCAAGGAGGGCTATCTATGGGCAGTGAGGAGTCAGAGGCAGAACAGTGAATTGATAGGATGCAATCCCTCTCCTGATTTCACTTACTGTGAAAACTACAAAAACCTTGTTGAACAGTCATAGACATAGATAGGGGACATATAAACTTAACAATAAAAATGTAGCCTGGGTGGGGCGACTCATGCCTGTGGTCCCAGCTACTCAGGAGGCTGAGGCAGGAGGATCCCTAGAGCCCAGGTGTTCAAGGCTGCAGTGAGGTATGTTTGCACCACTGCACTCCGGCCTGGGCTACAGAATGAGACTCTGTCTCTTAAAAAATAAAAAATAAAATAAATAATAAATACATAAAAATGTAGAATTGCTGCAGGAAAATTAAAACCAAATGAAGATATGACCAACAAATGCATTTTGAAACCTTTGGCTTTCTGCAGGTTCATTCCCAAGGATATAAAGAATGTCACTAGGAATTAGACCAAAGAAACAGGTACTAACAGTACTAGTTAGGAAAAATCCCTTGATTCCTCCCTTTTTCTCACCTCTCATAGTCCATCACCTGTAAGCCAACTGTGCCTCTTCAATATTTCTCCAGTCCATCCCTCCCTTCCTCTTATTTCTCCAGTCCATCCCATCCCTTCCTCTTCCTCCCTATTTTAGGTAGATATCATTTCCTACTTAGTTTCCCTATCTGGTTCCCTAACATCCATCCTTCATGCTGCCCCACAGTGAGCCATTATAGATGTGAGTCTACTCCTACACCATGTGAAGACTTCTTCCCTGGCTCCTCAATACCTGCAGTCTTTCTTCCTCTGTTCCTGGCATGCATCCTTGCACATCCTCCAAAGTAAAGTTCCGGCACCCCTTCCTCCGTGAAGTTCCCCAACACTTCCCAGGCTGGGTTTATGCCTCTCTTCAGTGATCCTATGTTGTCTCATGCATATCTCTACTAAAACAAGGGCTAGCAAGGCTAGAATACATGCTTTCCCACCAGAAAAGAATGCCTGGAAGTCAGTGATTGATTTATTTTTCACACCTCCAAGGTCTGCAGAATTCCTATCATGTAATAGGTATTCAATCACTTTTGTATTTTTCGCTGGTTTTCTGTTTCAAATGAACCAAACTATATGGTAGCTTAAAGGAGTTGTAAAACAGCTAACAAAGCCAGGTGAATTCAATCCCTAAAGGTGTGATGGAAAGAACTGAGGACACACATGGAATCAGCCTATATATTAATCCTAACCATTACCTAAAAACTTTTTTTTTTTGAGATGGGGTCTTGCTCTGCTGCCTAGGCTGGAGTGCAGTGGCTCAATCTCAGATCACTGCAACCTCCACCTCCCGGGTTCAAGTGATTCTCCTGCCTCAGCCTCCTGAGTAGCTGGGACTATAGGTGCGCAATACCATGCCCAGCTAATTTTTATATTTTTAGTAGAGATGGGGTTTCACCATATTGGCCAGGCTGGTCTCAAACTCCTGAACTCGTGATCCGCCAGCCTTAGCCTCCCAAAGTGCTGAGATTATAGGCGTGAGCCACTGTGCCCGGCTACAACTTTTAAATTAAAACAATCAGTTCCTAGAGAATTACTCATTAATTCAATACAGTTTAATATACTGGGACTTCAGTGATTAATATCACATGGTTCACACCGAAGACCCCCACAATCTAATGAGGAGAAGACATTGAATGGCATGAATACAGTGCTCTAAGTGGTAGAAAACAGAGACATTTACCATAGAAACAAGAAGGAGTGACTAACTGCCTAGAATTAGGCAATGTTGGCCTCTAGAGATGGCTCATGTTTTTAACCCTGCCCCTACCCAACCTCAAAAATCCCACACTGAAAGAGTAGTTCCTGTGAGGAATTTGGCAATCAGATCCAAACACATTTTCAAGCTCTTCCTTGGAGCTATTTATTGAAGTGGAGGAGACAGGATCCCAAGATGCGAATATGGACCCAGGGGAAAAGGGCCAAGGGACTGCCCAAATTGCCACATTTGCAGTCACTTAGGCCTCGCTACTCTAGGCAAAAAGCCAAAAGGAGTCCAGGACTCCACGATCCAGCCAGGCCTCACGGGAGATAACCCTGCTAGTGAATACAGTGGCATGATTCAAGATGAGAAATATGAAATGCAACACTAACACTATGTGTTAAGGGCCATGTGGAAAAACTGGAGCACTTCCAGACACTGGTCACAAAAATAATTATTTTAAAGTGGAAGCGGTACAGAAGTTAAGTATATTTGGTTTGAACAAGAAATGATGATCTGTTTCCAAGCACCCTCTTCCAAAGGCTGTTCTGCCTGGCTACGTAAAAGAAGAAAAGTGTTTCCCAGTCTTGTGTCTATGCTATGTTCTCTCCTTCATCTACGACACAGAAATCACTAGCAATATGTAAAAAGCCAAATTTAGCTGATTTTTTAAAAACAAAACTGTCACAAATTTTGCAACTTAACAATTATTCTTTAATGTATCAGCCACTGGGGAAACCGAAAGCTTGGAAAATATATAATTCATTCCAAATGGCTATCATAAAATTTGTAAAGTCAGAGTCATTTATGTAACTGCTAACAACCTTAGCAAGTTGCTCCATTAAACATGACTTACAAACCTTGAAAAATAAGGCCCAACTAATAACACAATCAGTTGCTAAATAGCCTAACTAGAGCAAGGGAGCCATTCTAGTGATAATGAGACCAAAGCATATTTAATAGCGTGATTAATATTTATTGAGTGTCCACTGGATGTGCATCATTATACAATAAAACTATAGATTTATATTACTTAATAATAGGAATTAGACACACATATATTGAGTAGGCTTTCCAAACATGAAGATATACATAAGAGGTTATGAAATATTTTTTAATGGTGCACACACACATCAAGTTCTGCTTTTGTCTCGTTTTTACCCTTCTACAATTTTAGGAGATAAAAAGGATGATAAAAATATGATGATTTTAAAAAAGAAGATAAAAATGACTACAGATTCCTTTAGTAAATGCCTTCTAAGGGCCAGGATCTGAACTACAGGCAAGAGATACAAAGATTACCAGGGTATGTATGGTTCCTGTCCTTAAGGAACTCACAGTCTAAACAAGTCAGACAGAGAATAATTACAGTGCCCTGTATGTTTCAGCAAAGTGTTGGCTGAACAAAGTACTGAGTAACACAGAGAGCGGTGCTAAGGAAGGCTGTACTGGAGGTGACAGCTGACCTGGGTCTTGGGAAATCAGGGGTCTCTACGCAGGGAAGGAAAAGGTCTTCCAGGTTATGGGAAGCATAGGTAAGAGCACCTGGACTGAATTCTCAGAGACAAGGGTTCAGTCTTATACGTATTTTCAACTCCTAAGCCTACCACAGGCCCCTGTTACCATTGTTAGAACTCAATAAATATCTGAAGAATGCATGTATGGAAAGTGAAAGAACTATAAATAAAATAAATAAATGAACAAACACCAACCTTCTTTCTACTTATATTCAGACATGATTCTAGATTTCTGAGAAGAAGGAAGAACATAACAACAGAAAAATCCCTTTTCAGAGCCCATCAACGATAAAAACAAAACAAAACAAAAAAAGATGTTTACTCTCCTTGTTTGTTACAGCCAGATTTAGTAATGGACATAACCAAGTCCTCCAGGACCTGCTTCTGTCTAAACCTATGCCTTGACAAGATCCCAGGTGCCTGGATGAACCACACCTCAAGCGTCACCTGCGGATGACACTTCCCTTTGTCTAGCAATTCGGGTGCCTGCAGCAGCTACAGCCATGAGCAGCTTCCCCAGCCCACGAGTTAGGAAGCAAGGGTTTGGCAACCATGCTGCACACTATAGCATAAGGGAAATAAAGCGAAAATAAAAGCCACGGTTGGGATAGAAAGGGGGAAAGACGATTACAATGCCATGCAGAAACTAGTTCCTCTAAGAAATGCCACAGGGAGCCATTTACACACTTAGTTTGGTGACATATCTCCAACAACCACCCCACAGGGCAGTTTGTAGCTCTTCACACCATGTCCTCTTACCCTTCTCTGTGAAGTTCTAAATGTTTATAAATATTTTTGTTTATATTATCATTTTAATTATAACTTAAATTTCAAAAATGGTTAATAACACCTAAGACTTATCAGTGCTTTTAATATCCTAATGTATATTTTGACTCTCTAAAAAGTAGAAAGTTTATGAAGTATCTCCCAAAACTAAGATATCAAGCAATCTTTTTTTCAAAGACTATCTGTGAAGGACTGTCTCTAAAACACATTTGGAAAAATGCTGCCCCACCCCTTTTGGTCACATCGGTGTAGCAAAGAAGTATGTGTGTGTGTGTGTGTGTGTGTGTGTGTGTGTCTGTGTGTGTGTGTCTGTGTGTGTCTGTGTGTGTGTGTCTGTGTGTGTTTGTGTGTCTGTGTTTGTCTGTGTCTGTGTGTGTCTGTGTGTGTGTGTCTGTGTGTGTGTGTGTCTGTGTGTGTGTGTGTGTGTGTGTACATGCACACGTGCACTATAATCATCTTGATAAATACTAAGACCTAATTAAGGAAGAAAAGTAGAATGGATGCTCAGACCCCTTTCCTCATCAAAAAATAAAGTAGAAGATTATATTCACCCAATTTAGAGAGAGAACAGTTGTTCATTATCTATTGATTTGTTCATTCCTCATTTAGGAATGAGAATGCATTCATAATACCTTTTAAGAATGAGGCATGGGTTCTTTTTCTTTCTCTCTTTTTTTTTTTTTTTTTTTTTTACAAGTCTTGGAGTCTTGTTTTGTCATGCAGGCTGGAGTGCAGTGGCATGATCTCAGCTCACTGCAACCTCTACCTCCTGAGCTCAAGCGATTCTCCACTTTCAGTCTTCCAAGTAGCTGGGATTACAGACATGCACCACCATGCTTGGCTAATTTTTGTATTTTTAGTAGAGACGGGGGTTTCGCCATATTGGCCAGATTGGTCTTGACCTCAGATGATCTACCCACCTCAGCCTCCCAAAGTGCTGGGATTACAGGTGTGAGCCACCATGCCCAGCCAAGCATGGGTCTTAATCCAAGGGTTTTCTAAACCTATTTGAAGCTATCTGCATTTTCAGCTGTGCAGTCTCCTAAGAAAGCAGTCCTTCCATGACTTTATGCAAGGAGTAGGCCAGCTCTCCATCTGAGAAAGCATGGCTGCAGCCCCAAGCAATCCCAAACGGGCAGCAGCTCCCCTGAAAACCTGTACATGAGGTACACTCTCTAGGCTGAACACTGGCCACTTTTTTATTGCCAAGTAGCTATGAAGAGTTTGCGCAGTATAAGAAAGCTCCACCCCTTCTGGGTGGGGTGAGGCTGACATTCTTTTTTTTCTTTTTCCTTTTTTTTTTTGACACAAGAGTCTCGCTCCGTCGCCAGGCACCAGACTGAAGTGCAGTGGCGCGATCTCGGCTCACTGCAACCTCCGCCTCCCCAGTTCAGGCAATTATCCTGCCTCAGCCTCCTGAGTAGCTGAGATTACAGGTGCACGCCACCATGCCCAGAGGCTGACATTCTTAAGCCAGGAACAGAGAAAGCTTAAGCTTTGTTCCCTTTCTTCTGCCTCCAAGTTGGCCTCTCTCTGACACAAAGAAAAAGACTGGCCAGGCACAGTGGCTCATGCCTATAATCCCAACGGGAAGTCAAGGTGGGTGGACTGCTTGAGCCCAGGAATCCGAGACCAGCCTGGGCAATAAAGTGAGACCCTGTCTCTATAAAAAAAAATACAAAAATTAGCTAGCGTTATGGTGCATGCCTGTAGTCTGAGCTACACAGGGGGCAGAGGTGGAGGGACCAGTTGAGCCCAGCTTGTCGAGGCTGCACTAAGCAGTCATAACACCACTGCACTCTGGCCTGAGCAAGAGAGTGAGACCCTGTCTAAAGAAAAGAAGGGGGAAAGACAGTACATGGAGAATGCAAAGCAGATTCTTCTTAAGCAGTTACTCTGCTGTACATCTTTACTTGTCTGACTCTGGTAGTTCCTTCCAAAGTACAGTAGAAGTTTTCTAAATGCAGCACCACTTACCCTGATCACCCAACAAACTAACACTTCCGCTGTCCCTTTGCCAAACACAGGAATGATGTGCTGCCCATGGCACGCTCAGTACTATGGCCGGTGACTGCTGCTCTCCACACAAATGACGGCTGTGCTCCCACCAGTTGTGTTCTACTTCCTAAAGCCAGCTGTGTTTCTTCCCAAGCCTGTGTGTGCTGCTTACATAAATGTAGTTTCATGTTTGGTGAATTCAGAAGTATGACTGTTACAAAAAAGAGTTGCTGATTCTATGAAAACAAAGTGGAATGATTTAGAAACATTCAACAAAGCTGAATTCCCCCTTACAAAAAGTTTGTCCAATTAGGTGTGCCTGAAATAAATGTAAAAGAGTTGGTGGGCGAGGGTCATTAAAATAGCTAATTCTGCATGAAGGCTCCTTCCCAAATGTCTTTATGTCCTCACTTGGTTTGGAGAAATCAAAATTGGGTGCAGTGAAAGATGCATTTTGAGTATTGTTTATCCAGGGCAAACGATATGGCATGCCAAATTAGGTGATCCATACACACAACAAGTATGTGTCAGCCCCACATATACATCTATGTCATGATTTTTTCATCTTTCAATTAATCATCCATCTTCTGGTCTCAAGGTCACTGGACAAGAGAGCTTCTGCTAAACATCTGAAAATTATTTATATCCATTTTATATTTTCCTTTCCATCATTAGTACTAGCCCACCTCCCTATTTCTGGAAGCATATAAATTATCGAGTGGGGGCTGGGTGTGGTGGCTCACGCCTGTAATCCCAGCACTATGGGAGGCTGAGGCAGGCAGATCACGAGGTCAGGAGATCAAGACCATCCTGGCTAACGTAGTGAAACCCCGGCTCTACTAAAAACACACAAAAAAATTAGCCGGGTGTAGGGCATGTGCCTGTAGTTGCAGCTACTTGGGAGGCTGAGGCAGGAGAATCATTTGAACCCAGGAGGCGGAGGTTTCAGTGAGCCAAGATTGTGCCACTGCACTCCAGCCTGCGCGACAGAGTGAGATTCTGTCTCAAAAAAAAAAAAAAAAAAAAAAAAAAAGGAACGTTACTGAGTGGGTAGAGTAGAAAACACTAGACTTGATGTCAGAAAACAGATTCAAGTCATTACGTTGACTGTGGTCTTGGAAGTCACCTTATCTCTTTGGGTTTCAGTTTCCTTATCTATAACATGTGGTGCCGGGGATGGGGGAATAGATGACAAGACATGAAGTTGGACTAGATAAATCTTTCAGGTCTCTTCCGATTCTATAAAATGCCATTCTACATAACCTGGCTCATATAAGACAGGCAGAGTTCCTTAGAAATTTATTAGTCTTTAGAAATACATTAGAAAATAATATTTGGAAAAAGATATGTTATTAATGATGAGAATAAGTAAATTTACTTGAGAGAAGTAAACGTTTTTAGGAATTTTAATTTGAAAGAAGAAAATATAAAATTAACCATATATATAAATGATTTAAATAAGATTTCAGTTACCAACATAAAATAGAAATTGATATCCTTATAATTTGAGAATAAGATCTAAAAGATGTTATATCTTAAATGTCCATGCTATCTGTAACAACAAACAAACTTTTAGAAGACATTATTCTTATTAATTTACAGTTCCAAAGCAGATCACAAAGTTGTAGTTCTGGGAACAGCATGCAATATAAAATGAATTAATTTCCAGTACTAACTTTAATTTCACTAACAACAATTATTGATTGGTGGAAATAAATTACCCAAAGAAACAAATGCCACTTTCTTTAAAATCTGTAGTTCTGGCAACGCGTGGTGGTTCACGCCTGTAATCCTAGCACATTGGGAGGCTGAGGCGGGCGGACTGCCTGAGCTCAGGAGTACAAGACCAGCTTGGGCAACACAGTGAAACCCCGCCTCTATTAAAATACAAAAAATTAGCTGGGCGTGGTGGCGGGCACCTGTAGTCCCAGCTACTCAGGAGGCTGAGGCAGGAGAATTGCTTGAACCTGGGAGGTGGAGCTTGCAGCGAGCCGAGGTTGTACCACTGCACTCCAGCCTGGGCAACAGAGCAAAACTCCATCTCAAAAAGAAAAGAAAAGAAAATCTTTTAGTTCTGCAACAAAACTAAAATAAAGTTAAGCCTAAGACTTAATGTAAGTCAAACTTGAATTCCTTTACTAGCAACGTGGCTTGTCAAAAACAAGTATTTCTAGATAAAAAGAAAATTATCGGCGCACGGTACCTAACATATTGTTTTGCTGTTTCTTTCATTTTAATTATTAATCAAAACGGTGTCTGAATTACCTTCTGTGCCACAAAAATTATACAAAGTAGGCTCACATACAAACATAAGAGGTTTAAATCTAAGTACACATCATCCTTTCAAATTACCATTTGTCATTTGTCAGTGGGAAAAATAAAACAAGTGTAATATTCAGTTTGTATGCCGCCTTGGAGACTACATCAAGTTTTCTTTTATGATTCAGCTATTCCAAGAGTTCCAAGAGTATGAAAATATTTCATTAAAAATTAATGTGTTATCCACACAAATGGCAAATATTGAAAACTAGGAATATAAATAAAAAATAATAAAAATAGTAAGTCTACTAATACCGAAGAGGAAGGAAGACAGGAGGGAGGAGAGCATGTGAAAGGGAGAGAGATTTTAAACATCCGGTTTCTATTCTGGACCGTTATGGAAACAGACAGACACAGCAAGCGGAAGCCAAATTTATTCTCGGGCTCTGACAGGATTTGTTTTCGATCTTGTCATTATTTTTACTATATTCTTCCTAATAATATTTCTCCCGTGTTCTAGATTTCCTGACCGACAATACCAGTCTCATTAAGAGCTTACAAATGAGAACTGTGGAGGATCCAGGCACACTAGCGGGGTCCAGCTGCCTTGCGAGGCTACTTGCTGGGGGTTTAAAGCTTTCCCAGGAACTTTTCAGCACTAAGGCACACAACTCTGTGTGTGCACATGACCCCATCCTATGCATCCTTCCCCAGTCCCATCGAGTGATTTTCTTAGGACCTAACACCCGATCTCTGGCAGAGCAATAGCTACCTAGTCTATCACAAAAAGGTGAAAATGAATGAATGATGCCACTTCACTAATGCTGCGACAAAGGCAATACATTCTCCATGCATCCTCTTTGCCCTGTTTGTAAGAATTATTCCAAGTTAAATAGCAAGCAAGTACTTTCCTTATTCTATCTCAAATCTTCCCATTTACATGCCACTGAGAGAAAGTTACACTGCTTATCAAACATGCAGCCATGGACACACGCTGGTTCCTCCATCAAAATAAAACACAATAGACGCGCTCCTCTACACCAAAGATAATGAGGGAACTATTTTGAAAATATGAAAGATTTGTTTAACGCAGACTATAAAAACATCTCTTTGCATCAAAATAAGTATCCCTCTTTATTGCATACTGATTATTTTCTATAGAATTTAAATTGTACATAAAATTATATTTGTGCCTTGTTTAATGTAAATTGATTGTCTCAATTATTGGGAAAGGATTTGAATTTTAATGGACTACTTTGCTGGAGATATGCCAAGCAAATCAGCAAAAACTCTAATAGCTCTAGCTGGAGGTACACAGCCAAACATTTAAATCAGGAGGAAGATGTGGTTCCAAGAATTGATCCTAAACTAGTCTGAAAAGGTTTGTAAGCTTTTCTCCATGAAGAAGAAATCAGCTTTAACTTTCAGTGTTAGAAGATTCTGTGACTGTAAGGCTGTCATTTGTTTTCTGTCTGAAAAAACAGGGAAGATACACACGAGTGGAAAAAACTTTTGTGGCTATACTTTTTTTTTTTAAATGTTATTTTTTTTCCCTACAGATTAGGTTACCTATGAAAATCACGGCTTTACCTTTAAGGTAGAACTGGCGTCGGCACTGCGTCATGCAAGCACTGAGACACGGGTGAATGGGACGCTTCCATGTCTTTGGGAAGCCACATCAGGTAGACGCATCACAGACAATTGCCACATAGTTATTGCTTGACATATCTCCTTCTTATAATCCGTAGTCTATGACGTCAAACAAATCTCCTTCATTCTTACTAACACAGGCAAGAGCCGGCCTTAGCCATCTTGCTACCCAGATGGTTACAACATTTTTATTGTTAAATTACAACCAGTGATAGCAGAGGTACAGATACACACCTGCCCCAAATTGCCAGCCTTCTACTAAAATCCTTTCCACAGTTCCTCAATCTCAAGAAACACTGTTGATAGGGAGGTAAAAATCACCTCTTGGTGTGATATGATGAACTATTCATTTACACAGCAAAATTTACACCTCATTATTAACCATCATGAATTCATTTTGAATGCTATAAATTTGAGGCATTTTGTAAAAACACAAAGCTGTATTATAATAATTTCCATCTTTAAAGACCCTCTTTTTGCCATGGCAAACGGGCAGTATTACTGTAGACACACATACAGGTGCTACCACAGCGGAGTATAAACTAAGCTTTGGGCCAGTGAATAAACATTTCTTCTGTCATTCAACAAATTTTCCTGAATGAATTTCTATGATGCTAAAGAATCAGGCTCAATATAAGGCATTTCTTTCTATAACAACATTCAGAAAGTCTAGAAACGGTCATAAATTATGATCAATGACAGTTGTGATTGACAGTTGTGTTTCTTCCTATGTGCTGGTCTGACTCATATAAAACGATCTCAATGTAAGATGTTCAAAGTCTGTATAATATAGCTGTACCTATATTTACATAAATATATTTTAACAAACCTAGAGTGTTCTGACAACTAGATTTTTTATTAAAATTCTTTGTTCCCTAATTAGTGCAGGTCAGATTTTAGATAATAAAGTCTATCCATACGAATTTGAATAAAACGTTACTCCCAGGCCCACCATTTATCATTTCACTGTAGAAGAACATCAATTCTGACCACGGATTTCCTTCTAGAAATGAAGTGGGTATTCTAGAAATGAAGACGCAAAGCAACAGGACCGTGAAAAGAGAGCAGCAAAGTCATGTAAAATTGAGGGGAGTATCAGACAAAGAAAAAGATAAAGAAACAGCAGAGAAGTAGCATGGGCTGGTTAGGAAACAATTAAGCATGAACAGTACGTCTGGCATCTTAATACCCATCCATCCCCTGTACCCACATGTGCAGAGGACTGTGTGAGCTTCATTCAGCAGCCAGAGTCAGCAGCACATCAGCTAGATGGATGCCTATTTTCTTTTAACGACACATTTGCCTAGCATATAAATATTAACATTTACGTTTAGTGGAAAAGAGTGACTCAAAAGCCACTTTAATGCTGTTTTTCTATATTCATACAAAATGCCTTTAAAATACCTGCTCCTTAAACTGCTGTATATTTTCCATAGATAAGAAGGAGAAAATAGTTCTGCCCATATCATACACAAAATAAATTATTTTATGGATAACGGCCATTTTTAAACCAATTAATTTCTAGACAAGGAAAGCCCAGAAAATATCACTAAATATCATCAAGATATTATACAAAAGCAAACATTCGCTTTAATCTGCTAAAGGCCCATCACCAGCAGACTGCATGCTACACATGGCCAAAACAATGTACAAAATTGCTTTTCCCCCTTAAATATACATATTCAACTCAACAAAGGAAAACACTTTTCGGAAGCACTAAAGGCGGTGCTTGCCTTACATAATCACCCAGAAGTTATTTTGTTCAAAATTACCAAAGAAATGTCAAAAAGCCATAGTATCCTACAAAGCAGTTAATTCATTATGTTTGATTGACTCTAGATTTCAATCCTCTGTGCAGCATCAAAGAGCCAAAAGAGCACAATGAGAGCCCTGCTGCCTACAGGGCTCTACATGGCATCAACCCCACATCAACGCCTTCTAGCCATTTCCCAGAATTCCTGGAATTCTTCCTGAAACTGACCTACGGGCTCTCTGACAGGTACACTGAACTGCCCTTCCCAAGTCAGGTAACAAGGGTCTGCCTTGGAACAAAACCTCTCAAAAGCAGCTTGAAATTGAGTGTTTCCCAAGACAAAAGTGGGGTCCTGTCTAGCAGCAAAGCTTATTTAGCTTTAAAGGAAGACCTGCTATTTAATGTTTTTCTTTTCTTTTGGGTTTTTTTAATTTAATAATGGCATATTATTAAGCTTGAATTGCAGAATAAAACTGAAGAAATTATTTAAAAAAAAATACATTGTTTTGTGTGAGCCAGGCAAGCTCTAAGCTCATTTAAGCCTCAGAACCCCATGAGGTGGGAAATTTTTGTGTTCTCTCTCCTATAGATGAAGCCGCTGACTCATTGAGGGGTAAGTAACTTGCACAAGGTCAACAGCAGGTTCAGTGGCAGGACTGGCATTAGAACCCAGGCAGAAAGCTCCAGAAACTACATGTTTTTAACCAGTATGCACCATATGCTCCATTAGCAATTAAAAAGTCTTTTTAAAAGCTCATTTAGTCTTGCTATAACCTAGGAAGCTTCCTAAGGCACATTAGTCTGAAAGGCCCCTAGCAGAGAATTTGACTCTTAGATGTAACAAACACTGTCACTAGCAAGTTGGAATGGGAAAATCTGCCAGAGAGCTTCGTGGACTGGGAGTCTGGGGACCTGGAGTTCAAGCCCCGCTGAGATGCTGGCTTGCTGGGGAAACTCAGGTAGGCACTGCAGCACAGTAGTTAAAAGCATATGGACTCTGACATCAGACAATCCTGCATTCCTAGACTCACAATGTCACATATTAGATAAGTGGCCTTAGGTAAGTTACATAACTTCTCGGAGCCTCAATTCCCCCCTCTAAAAACAGAAGACAATAAAACTATCTCAACAGAATAGCTCCAATGATTGTGTGTGTGTGTGTGTGTGTGACGGACTCTCGCTCTATAACACAGGCTGGAGTGCAGTGGCACAATCTCAACTCACTGCAACCTCCACCTCCCGGGTACAAGGGAATCACCAGCCTCAGCCTCCTGAGTAGCTGGGATTACAGGCACCTGCCACCACGTCCAGCTAATTTTTTTTGTATTTTTAGTAGAGACAGCGTTTCACCATGTTGGCCAGGCTGGTCTTGAACTCCTGACCTCAGGTGATCCACCTGTCTTGGCCTTTCAAAGTACTGGGATTACAGGCATGATCCACTGCACCTGGCCAGATGACTAAACTTAAAATGGTAAACCGGGTGCAATGGCATGCACCTGAGGTCCCAGCTACCTGGGAGGCTGAGGTGGGAGAATTGCTTAAGCCCGGGAGGTCGAGGCTGCAGTGAGTCATGATCGTGCCACTGCACTCCAGCCTGGGTGACAGAATGAGACCCTGTCTCAAAAAATAGAAAATAAAATAAAAATAAAGCAGTCACCAGTATTGTAACACATGATCACACATTGTTTTCCATTCTTCCACGCCTTACCTTCCATTCCCTCACTCTCACTGCCCACAGATTAGAGCCAAAACATTCGTATTTAATCCTTGTGCAGGTTCTAAGACAGTAGAAATGAAGAAATTGGCAAAATCTTCATCGTAGTCACTCACTTGGTTAGTTAACATATCTTAAAACAGATATGGAAAGATACAAACCAGAGAAATGTCAAAGGAATGGAAGTAGTTGGATAATGCTAGCAAAATCACTGGCGAAAAAGTCAATAAACTCAGAGATTAGAAACTACCAAGTTAAAGATGGGCCATGCTAAGCAGAAAGTTATCAGGAGCCACTCTGGCTCACCAAGTATGAGAAAAGGCTCACGGTACTGAAAAGGCTAACATCACAGAAATGTCCTTCACCTGCTTAAAACCCTTCGAAGGCCCCCTCTCATAGTGCTCAGAATAAATCTTAAATATTTTCACATGGTTCAAGAGAAAGACTCTTCCAGGTCTAACTTCTGAGGTTTCCACCTCCTGCTAGGAGGTAGGAAGACACACACACACACACACACACACACACACACACACACACACTCCCACTCTTAATGAACAAAAGCCATGTGATCTTCAGTCATATTTTTTTCTTGAGCCAATCAGGGAGCTGAAGTTGCAAGATAACTAGCTAATGTAAATTCTAAAAGGTGGCATGTCTCTCTGAAGACAGACAGAACACTTGAACCGTTCTATCTTTGGCATAGCATGGAAAGGGGAAACGGCTATTGTAAAAGCAGATGAAAGGAAAGCAGCCAACATTTTAATGGGTTCTTAGAGCATGGGCTAGTGTGCCAGCCTGGAATCCCTGGGAGCCCCGAACACAGGAGGACGAGAGAAACCTGCACTCATTTTTGAGCACAGTGCCATAGGCTTCCTTCCACTGGATGCTCACAAGACAGACTGGAGTGAGAGCAAAAAACCCACAAGCAGCTTCTCCACTCCAAGGTGGGGCATAAGCATACCCACTGCCCACTGACTAGACTCAATTTTTTCATATGAAGCAAAAACCTCAAGCTCCTGGAGGAGGGGCAAGAAATCTTCTCAGGAAAAGGCCCACGCCTTCAGGGGAAGGTGAGAGGCAAAAGCCGTCTTCTTCTGGGAACTTGGTGGAAACCTGTTGCCCCGATCCTAGGAAAAATGTCAACTTTCACCAAGGCAGGGGCAAAAGCAAAATCCATCAGTAGTGTGATGGTAAATGTTCAAAAAACAGCTTTCTGGGGAAAAGTAAGTCGTTATTCATAGTGTCCGAAAATTTCTGTAGCGTACCTACTTCTGCCATGGCCAGTTTTAAACTATCAATGTGATGTTAAATGGCTCACACACTTCTAAAAATTTAATAATTAACTCCATCAAACCACTGCATCTGATACTGTGGAAGCGGCTAGAAATCCCATCCCCAGCCCCATCATAAGCCATGATAAAAGTCAAACAGAAATGCTACAAATAAAAAAAGAAAAAATACATCAGAAATAAAGAATTCCCTCGATGGGTCTATCAGCAAAATGGACTCAGCAGAGGGAAAAAGAATCATTAAATTTGAAGACTGATCAATAAAAATTATCCAGAATGAAATAAAAAGAGAGAAAGAAGCTGGGGATAGGTGCGGGGAAGAGACTAGAACAGTACATCCAAGGACAACATCAAATGCAGGACATCATCACATGGTCTTTCTAATGCATAACTGGAGTCCCAGAAGGAGAACAGAAAGAAACACAATAGGGAAGGTCAAATTCATGCTTACTGTCTCTGTCTCATTTTTTGTCTTTCTCCCTTTATGTTTTAAAGCAATAGTGAGTTTTTGAAGAGACCATGTTCTCCTTGACCCCCAAGATCTTCAAACATGTACTTCTTTTTTCCTGTTAAGAATTATTCCATGTCATTTTAGGATTTGATGATAGATACTATTTCTCAAAAGAATTATGCCCTGTACCTCCAAACCTGAGTGACATGCCAGTCTGATGCGCCCACAGAGCGGCCTGGGTTACTCTTACCATAGTCTATTACACCTGTGTGATTGCTCATACCATAGTCTATTACACCTGTGTGACTGCTCCTACCATAGTCTATTACAGCTGTGTGACTGCTCGTACCATAGTCTATTACACCTGTGTGACTGCTCGTACCATAGTCTATTACATCTGTGTGACTGCTCGTACCATAGTCTATTACAGCTGTGTGACTGCTCCTACCATAGTCTATTACAGCTGTGTGACTGCTCGTACCATAGTCTATTACAGCTGTGTGACTGCTCGTACCATAGTCTATTACAGCTGTGTGACTGCTCGTACCATAGTCTATTACAGCTGTGTGACTGCTCGTACCATAGTCT